>CAIGRQ010238666.1:0-12327 GCA_903798375.1 Fraxinus sp. D2006-0159 | reverse complement strand
TGTTAAAAAATTTAATTATGGTACGGAACCGAACGGAACCGAACCGAACCGAACCGAACCGAACGGAACCGAACCCGAACGGTTCCATAATTATATTTGGACCCGACGGGTCCATTTATTAAATACCCGAAAATTCTGGAACCGAACCGAACCGACCCACGGACACCCCTAATTAAAATGACCCCTCTAGCGAGCTTTAGGCTGGTTAACTCAAGTCAATTGACCATAGGCACCAAATTATGAGAAACCCCGCATGCTTAATTGCTTGAGTCAAATAAGTTTCGAATAAGAACTTAAGATATTGAGCTTTTTATTATCGGTGATAAACTTGAGTTTATGTATAATAAATAAGGTCAATTCATGTTCAAAGTCACCTTACTAACATGTGATTGTCATCCCAAATCTCACACACACGGTTGAGTCCTACTAAAAATATCATAATGTGTGCAGTGCAGATGGTATATGAAGACACATATACTAAGTACTCCATAATAACCTAAGTCAGCAATGGAAATTATGTTACAACTTAACGATTAAACTCATACTTGATCATCACAAACAAATTCAAGTATTATATATTATGCTGTAAAAACAAATTTCTCGCATTTTTTATTTTTCAAATTTTCCCTTTTTGTTTATTTATTTTAAAGCATGAATGCACAAATCACAAAAAAAATATTAAACACATACAAAACAAACAAAAATAAAAAATGCACGAGTTCTCAACCTAGAAAATAAATAAACAAATATGATGCATGCAAAAATAAATGGACTCAATGAACTGCACATGCATGTACTTAAGCACCTAATCAAAGAGGTACATAGATGTTTTTACATTTAAGAGCATGATCAATCTCGTGATCTCTCAGGTCACTCTTCTTAACCCAAAACATTCTTAGAAGCAATCTTATTTAACTGAGTCATCATCTCAGTTATGTGGCTAACCTGATTGGCGAGAAAGTTAACCTTGCTCGAAATATCCTGACTTCTACTACTAGTATCAAGTTTAGAAACCTAGGTCTTGTGTATCCCAGTACACCACAATTGTGACAGGTGGAAATAAACTTAGGTTCAAAACTACGCAACGATTGTCGTTGATTTATAGGACGATTGGTCCTATGTTGTCTAGTAGGCCTCAATCCTAAAATATTCTTGCCCTTAGGTTCACGATTATCATTATTTCTAACTTTGTTGGTGGCTAAGACAAACATGGTCTTGAATGTACTAGCAGGAGTATTACTATTTTGAACATATCCCAGATCGTGCCTATTTCCAATAGGCTCAATCATCTCTAATAGATTATCGAGTTTTTGAGTACCACTCACGAAGGAATGAAGTTGAGTATTAGATTTTTTTAGGTCACTTGTTAAGGACTTGACTTTCGCTTCGAAGTTCTCATTAACAAGTTTCAACTCACTCAGATCTTTGGTAGAGTCCTAAAGTCAAGCATGAGTATCTCTCTCTCTCTCTCTTTCAAGTTCATTAACCTTTTTTAGTACGGATTTATTGACCTTTTTGATTTTAAGATTCTCCTAAAGCAACTGTCGATAAGACTCATGAATATCGATCTCATCCTCAAGGTTCTTACTATGTTCATCATTTTCCACCTTTTTTTTTTTATCAAATTCAATCTTAGCTATAGACGTGAAGGCATAAAGTTTTGTTCATCCTCACCGCTAGAGGTATCACTCTGAACACTCGAATCCGATTCGTCATCAGTCAGAGTCACTCCTAATGCCTTACCTTTTCCTTTATTCAAATTTCTTGTAAATTTAGGATATTCATTCCTACGGTGCCTAAAACCCTGACACTCTTGGCATCTAACTGACAGGATTTTCTTATTAGAAGTCCTAAGATTATTCTTATCATGATTATCTTTTGGAAATCTACTTGGGACACCATGTTTCTTTTTCTAGAGGTTTTCTTCTATTTCTCATCACTTTCTAAAATTTCTTAACGAAATAAGCTATTTCGTCGTCCCTAAGGGTCTCGCGTCAGGAGACTCACTTTCTTCTTCCTTAATGGTGTTCATTGCTATGGATTTAACCTTCTTCATTTGAGATATGGTGATGTCATAGGTTTGCATCGATCTTAAAAGTTCTTCTATCTTAACAGTATCTAAATCCTTACTTTCTTAAATAGTTGTAATCTGAAGTCTAAACCTCTTAGGTAAAGATCTAAGGGCTTTTCGAATTAATTTGAACTTGTGGATCTTCTCACCTAGTTTGAAACTAGAGTTTACTATATCATTAAGCTTCACATAGGATTCATCGAATGATTTATTGTCATTCATTCTAATTTCTTCAAACTTTTTCACCTGGGTTGAAGCTAGAGTCTACTATGTTATTCAGCTTCACATAGAATTCATCTAACGATTCATTGTCTTTCATTCTAATTTCTTCACATCTAGAGGTTAACATCTGCAGTTTAGAGTTCTTAACAATTTTTGTTCCCTCGTGTGTGGTCTCTAAAATATTCCAAACTTCTTTTGCAGTTTCACACATCAACACTCTCATAAACTCATATGCAGAAATAGCTATAAACAGGGCATGAAGCCCTTTACTATTCTAGTTGCATTCATTTAAGTTTGCTCTTGTCCAATTAGCAATGGGAGTGGGGATTACTATTTCTTTATCTATTCTATAGAGATATACAATAGAACTATATGTAGCCCAACCATTCATAACACTAAGCCAGATACGCTTATCTAAGGGTTTCAAGAATGCTCTCATTCAAACCTTCAATATGCATATTTGCTTTCGAAAAAAGTGGAGGCACGGATAGAGACTGACTCATCTAGATTAAATTATGAGCCAGAAATCGAAATGTGTCTCTGATACCAATTGATATTACGATGTTCGACTCAAATTACACCTAGAGGGGTTGAATAGGTGATTATGTGGAATTAAAAACTAATACTTAAATAGTAACACGTTACTTTTAATCGTCTCTAGATGATTAATCAATCAATCCAATTTATCTAAGTTGAACTGTCGCAGTTATATGACAAATAGTAAATAACACATAGAATGATCACGGAGAAACCCCAATTGGGTAAGCACTTTGCCAGTCAAAATTTACTATAAACGAATTTAAACTTATAATCCGTCAGACACGACTATTACTAGTACTTTCTGACCTCCTAACTGCAAATCTCACAGCCCTCCTAGATTGCGTGCTCTTGCACCAACTCCCGACTTTCTGAATTCGTCTATCTTTTGTGAATCAACGAAGAAATTCACGTTCTCCAACAACAACTGGAATTTCAGTCACATTCCCTTGATCTTTAGTACTCTGACAGATGTTTAGGAAGTAAGCAGTTTGGTATTTGGATTAAGTGGGTTTGATGTTTTCACCGCCAAGAACAAAATCGAACAACGAAGGTTGAAAGCTATAAATGAATTTGATGAAGTAGATATGAAGTAGTATGTGTTTTCTCAATGTTCAACTTTAGAAAAATCGTTCAGAGACGTACTGATACTTATACTATAAGTTTAGGATTGAGTGAGGTCAAAGCGACAAGTGAACGACGGTGTTTTTGTTTCTGCTGCTCGAGCGAAGTCAGGGCGATAATCTAGTGAGATTGCGGCACCGTTTTTTCCTTATTTCCATCCTCGAAACCTAAACCTAATACAACTCAACTTATAAAATTTGCAACTTACTAATTGACTTTTACATCATATTGAATCTAGTCATTTTTGTTCAAAAACTTGCCAATTACATTGAAAACCTAACAAATCTCATGGAAAAACCCAACAAACACTAGATCACATATTATGAAAAATCCATTTGCAACATTAGTAAGCAAAAACAACTTTGTATGTCAAAGTTCAACAACAATCCATTAAGAATCCATAAACAAAAAACTCATCAAGAATGAAATCCAATAACCATCGCGAACTTGTACATTTCAAGTTAAAGCATTTGCCTATAAAAACGAATTTATGATCAGCAATACTTTACCCATAAAACGACACAGTACCCATTATTAGCCTAAAGAAATAAAAATTCATCAAGAAAGAAAACCAAAGTACCATTGCAATTTTATATCCCAAGTTACTGCAAATATGCAATTACCGAAAAATCGGAGCAGTCAGCAACAGAAATTTTTTAAATTTACGCATAGCCCGTAACAAAGCAAATTGTTATTTAAAATGTGGAGATTCTCTTATTTTCCAGGGGAAGCTAACAGGTGACTATTTATGCTAAAATCATTCTCCCGTAAGACAGCTCCAAATTTGAAATTAAAGTTGCATAAAAAATCTTATTTTCACACTGATGGGTTTTCACTTTTCAATTTAGCAGAAGACTATCGAAATCTTTTGGCTTATGTGGGTTTACATTAAAATCTGTACACCGTCCGGTTCACTTAAAATTGGTCAATGAGTTTTTAAAAGGGAAGAATACATGATTCATATTTTTAAAGATCACATTTTATAAATAACAAACTCATTAAAATATTTCAACAATCAGGTGGTAAATAAATTTATTAAATATTAAAATATAATATAATATACATTAATTATTTTTACCAATGCCAACTCACCTACCACATCCTATCTATATATTTTCTTTGGGCCAATAGCTTCTCAACTTATTACCTGGGAATAATACATAACTCTTAGTTTTAAAGATCACATTTCATGAATAACAAACTCATTAAAATATTTCAAAAATCAGGTGGTAAATAAATATATACATTAATTATTTCTACCAATGCCACCTCACCTACCTCATCATATCACCCCACCCCACCACCTTCCCTCCACCTCTCCATCGGAGACGGCCATTAGCTCTGGCGATCACTCCGATGGCCGCTCTAGTGACTTAAAGATTTCCAGAAAATTAAAAATTAAAAATTACACCCCCACCCCCATAGATCCACCTACCACCACACCATTCATGCCTCCATCACCTAAAAAATTACCGAAAACTTTATATAATCAAGCCGTTGACTCATGTTATCCGTGACTAAGTGTGTGTTCAATGTGACTAACTGTGACCAATTTTATGTTAATTATGATCATATATGATCAAGTCACAATCGATCACAATTAACACAAAATTGATCACAATCAGTAACAATACACATATATTTGGTCACAAATGATCACCACAAACCAGCACCACAATCCACCACCAGTCATCACAACCATCACCTCAAATGCATCACCACTACCTCCTCCAATTCAAATACACAAACTTTTGGATGAAGTATTTTTTTTACTGAGTTGTGCATATCCACAACCGCTGGGAGCCACTAGTTTTCACAACATCTCCCACACAGGAAAAGGGCTACATTACAGCCCATCTCTAACAACTATGTACCGCCACCACTGTAACCACACTAGCATCTCGCACCACCACCACCTCCACCTCTACTTCCAACCTTATCGCATCTGGAGAAGACGGTATGAAGAAGATTGTAATTTGAGAAAGATGATGGTTGAGAGAAGACGGTGGTTGGAAGAAGATGACGATTGGATCTATAGAAAAAGTGTTATTGTATGGAGAGAGAATTTTATTTTATTAAGGAAAAGAATTGAAAGAATGGGAAAGAAGAAGACGATCTGGAATGAAAGTATTTACTAATTGGGTGGGTATAGGTGTGGGGTGGGGTGGGGTGTAAGAGAGAGAAAGCATTTAATGAATAGAAATGGGTACACTGACACATGTTATTATAATATGTATTTTATATATAATAATAATAATTTATTTAGTACTTGATTTTTGAATAAAGTTTTTAGCAATCTGATTTTTGATAATGAAATGTTAAATCCCTATTTTCGCATAATTTTCTCTTTTTAAAAACTAGGAGGTTCGGGCGGGTTGATAACGGGTTAATTGCATATTGAAACAATTGAGTCACCCGGATCGAACCAAGGAGAGGTTCGCCAATTTCTGGATCGAACCAACCAATCCATTCTAGGTTTAATAACACTATCCCCAACATCTCCAAGTCTAGTTTCATTATTTTCATCCCCAACATCCACATCATTACCAATTCCATCATCCCTTTCATCTCTAACATCATTTTCATCCCCTTATCTTAAACTTCCTTCCATTGATATTTTTCCCACCACAAGGAAAGACAGTTTTACGTTTAAAGTATTTATCCATAACTGATACAAACAATCAATTAAAACAATTAGTTCAAGTAATTGAAAGAAAAAAGAGCCTATGAAGATGAGCAACTAAAGAATTTGAAATTATTTCCATATCCTTATTTCTTTGTATATCTTTGTTGAGGTTTAGATGATGTGATGGCGGATGGTAAAATTTTTATGATTTGCCACAGGAAACAGAGCCATTAGAAATAACAACCACAACAAACAACAATGAGGAAGCAGTTTCAGATTTTCAAAGCAACCAAATTTGATAGAGTCAATTTCTCTAAATTAAAAATCAATAAATCAGAAATCATTAAATTAAAAATCAAAATTAATTACAAGAATCCCTAAATCAAAATTCAGAAAATAATTGGAAGAAAACTCTAAAAATATACATAGAAATATGAAATCAGATGATATACCTTTAGTTTAGGCCAATGGTGGACCGCTACGAGCAGACGAGAGAGAGCAACTAGTAAATCCGATCAATGCGAGAGAGAAAGAGCGGACGATAGACAGGGCGAATGAGAGAAAGAGAGAGTAGGGCTCTTTGCTGTAGGCAATGACAAGACCTAGCGAAGTGAGAAGATGGTAGAGTCAGCTGTAATTATGAGAACTGAAACATACAAGCTACATCAGAGAGTACGAGAAAACCTTTTCAGGACATATATTGAATATTCGAGCTATGTCGAAAAATGATAAGCTATTCACCTTTATGGAAGTGTTGAAACCTTTGACACGCACAGAACTTTAGAGACAGAAGGTTAGCAATTTGAGCACGGTTATTGGAGCCGACGAATGTTTAAGTGACTATCAAACGGAATCGAGAAAAGATCAGCCTTCGGGAAATAGTCAAACTATTGAAGGTGGAAATAGATCTTACTGGCCCAGTTCGAACTCAAATGGGAGAGAGCGTTACTCTCATAATAATGGACGATCCTATCAAAGCACACGTTAGAGTAACTTGCAGGGAACTATCAAAACAGCCGTCAAGAAAACTATAACGGAACAGTATTAACAACTGGAATAAAGGAAAAGCAATGGAAAGCATATTTGATACCACTACTAAATTGATGTGCTTTTGATGTCCTTCATGTTGGTGTACTCAAGCCATACTTTGCAGGTAAAGAGGACGCATCCAGAAATGAGCTAAAGCGACATGTGTTTGAACTGAGAAAAGCCAGAAAGAAGGTTGCTGAAGCTATACAGGACCATCGAACTACTCGAGCTTCTAGGAAATATCATCAAGAGTACTTGGTCAAATGGAGTGGATGCAGCAGGGAGGAGAATAATTCGGAAAGAGAAAAAGACCTTGGAGTATTCAAACTATTAATGAAGTATACCATGCATCGACGGCACCGAGGAAGTCGCCAAAACAAATGGTGGAGAATACCAAGGACTGCATTTTTACTTAGTCCCTTTAACCCAATCGCAGTTGAAATTTGCCCAACTTCGAACGCACATTGTAAATATTAGTTTAGTTTGAGTTGTAATTTCCTTTCCATTGTAATAATTTATTTCAATTGTAAAATAGCTCTGATATTGGTAAACGTTTAGTGTGATTTTTCGTCATTTAAATGTCTACTCATATCACTTAGGTTTTTGTATAGGGGGTATTATTCATTCAAAAATCTTTCAAACTTACTGATGTTCGCCCCCTGCACCAGTCATTGTAATTTTCTGCTTTCATCTATTATAATTTTTGCTTTTATCAATCAATGATCAATTTACTTTCAATGCAAGCTTTCTATAAATTGTAATCAAATTTTTTTTCATCTCGAAACGATCGAGAAATGAGGAAGGTAGTCTAACGAATTAGACTACTATCAGACGGTGACCCTTTCTATGTCAAGAAGAAAGACACCCCGTGAAACTTGGCGAAGTGAGAAGATGGTAGAGTCAGTTGCAGCTCATACGCATCAACACATATGCAAAGTTAATTGAAAGAAAATGATAGGAATTAGGTATTCAATTCTATTTTTTTTTATTAAAAAAATATTTTTTAAAATTGGGAGGTCACGTGACCCTCCAGTGCTTTCCATCCAGTTTTGAATGATTGGTGAACACGTCGAAGTACAAATGACAAGGATTAGTTGAGGATGGAAATGCCTAAAATATGAAGTGATTCGTTTATAGTCTATATTCAACTAAGGATTGACTCAGACAAGTACTACCCTATCAACTCTCACATACCAATAGATGGGACACGCAAGAGCATGTTGTTAAGGATAAATTTCTTATTACATATAAAAAAAAAAAGATTATATTGTTGCTCTCTTCAAGAGTCTAAACAATTTGTAACATATAAGAATATTATTTTATGGGTAAATGTCTTATAGAATATGAAAATCATTGCGTAAAGAATATATCTCGTTAAAATTTTATTAGGAAAAATCCTAATAAAAGAAAAGAGTATATTATTCATTTGAATACGTTACAAAAGTTGGCTCATTAAAAACCTTACTAGAAAAATTCAATGGGATAGAATCTTGAAAAATGATACAAGTACAAGGCCTATGTGGCCTTGTATTTCTCTCCCTACCCACACCTCACCTATCACAGGGGCAGTTGGCCCCATATAACTTATAGGGCCATGTGGCCATGTATGTAAAGCTTAGTCCTAAAATTTTGTCAATAGAAAAATAGAGCAGTGCATATTTATTCTCCTTATGATGCCATCACTTGAATTATATGCTTCAAGTATATTGAACTTCTAGAGATAATATTAATAGTCATGTTAAATGAACTGACTATAACCATATTTCAAATTTTATGCATTGTCAGGATAAAAATATATAGACTTGTGATTACATCCTCAATGATATTTGCAAAAATCAATATATTGAGATTTTTGCATTACATACTACGACTTCATTTTTCACATTTTCATTTCGCATAAGCATATGCCTTTAGATTTTCAGATGCTGCACTACCGCTAATGGTGTCGACGGAAGGAAGACGGCATCGATAAACTCAAAGAGACAAGAGTGAGAGGCTAATAAATGGCCGTGCACTACCTTCGTCCGTCGCTCTTGTTACAGATCGACAGGTTAATGGCAGAATGGGTGTTGGTAGCTATGTCAACGAGTCGAGCTGGAACAAAAAAACTTGAGCTCGGCTCGAGCTTTTTTGGACCTAGCTTTTTTTGCCCTTAGCCAAGTCGAGCCTGGCAAAAAAAAAAATAAGAGGCTTGGCCCGAGCTTTTAACCAAAGGCTTAGTTTTTTTTTTTCAAAATACAAAGGGTTGTCTGAGTTGCAGGCAACTTTGATGCTGGTAGTAGCAATAGCTGCCTACAAAGGCAGCGCTTGTAGTTGCCTTTGCAAGCAACTTTGTTATAAAATTTAAATTTTTTTTTTTTTTTAATGTAGAGGAGGGCCATGGGCTGACCCGAGCTCGAGCCAAGGCCTCAAAATGGGGCTCGACTCGGGCTTTTTCCAAGCCGAGCCCAAGCCGTCGAGCTTTTTTGTCATCCCTAGATGTTGGTGAGAGATTGAAATATATTGGATTGGTCATTTGGGTTTACTCTTGGGTTGGGGCCTTGGGTAGCTGTAGGCTAGTAAAAATAAAAAAAATTATTTGGTGCAAGCTTGTGCTTGCACTAATCCTTAATAGGCTTCGCCCCTGAGCACACATTTTAGAAACTTCGTATGTTTAGTAGAAGATAAATAACTATCAAGAGTAAAATTTTATTCTTCCACAAAAAGTAGCATTGACTCTTCCGGAGTATCAAAACAATACTCTTCTAAAAATATCGATGTAAATAAACTTTTACTTCTCAAGAAGCAATTTAATTAAAGTTGTAATTCTTCATGATCAATACAATATTTACACTGAAGTATATAAACTTGTGATTCTTAATAAAATAAAATAAAAATAATAAAAACAGAATTGTGCTTCTTCCAAAGAAACCTAATATTCTTTTAGAATATTGATTTGTATAAATTGATTCAAACAATTATACAATATTCTTCTAGAATATTTAAATATATGAATCGTATTTTTTTCCAGAATAATTGATTATTCTTCTAGTATATTAATTTAATATAAAAGCATGCTTCTTCTGAAGCAATATGCATATATTCTTCTATGATTTTGAAATTGTAATGTCATACTCTTAAGGAACAAATAATATTATTATGAAATATTTATTTAACGTGGATTGTTATTTTTTTCGAGAACATCAACATCATATTCCTTTAGAATAAATATAATTTTTAATTATGTCTCTCTAGAAGCATAAACATCATTGAATATTTGTACTAAACTCAAGAAAATTAATGATATTATATATTCTTTGACAATATTAAAAATAATAAAAGAGTACTAATATGGAGCATTTGTTAAATCAAAAGATTTAACCAATCTAAAACTTCACAAATATTATATATAATAGAGTAAAAAGATTTTTAAAGAATAGACTGACTTGTATTTGAAAGGCCTAGAGAGGTTTGAATAATTCACAAATCTCATATTTTTCAGAAACGTAAATTTGAAAAATCTTGTAGTACTTAAAAATTCTAGCTGTTCACGTAACAATTTTCATAAAAAAAAAAAATCGTTGAATTTTTTAATTTGAAGAACAATGAGTTGTGAATGCCCTGTCCAAATCTCGTGACAATTGGACCATGGAACGGCGAGATATCAACATTTTGATCACAAATTGCGCATACTATCCAGATCCTACAAATTTCTGTAATGTTGATATCGAATCTTCTTTCCATTTTGGGTGAACNAAATCTTCTTTCCATTTTGGGTGAACTCATTCGTGTTGATAACATATTATAAAATATAGAGAAAAGAGATGAGAATGGAGAAATCAATTGACTTGTATATATTTTATTGAGAATCAAAATTCTATATTTATAGATTACAATTAGGGTTGGAGGGTACAATGGTCATTTAAAAATACTACTTAATTTACAATAAAAATAATATCTTTACAAATTATCTTTTTTTGTTCTTTTTTTTTTATTACAATGACTCGATTTTTGTAATTTTTACTCGTCTTTCTCAAGATCAAATGTTAATATTTTATCATTATTGTTGTAAAATAATGAGATAATTATTGATAATTATTTGGTATTATCTTGATACATAGATAAGTCTTATATAGTTCAGAAGGTTATTTCATTCCAACTGTAATTCTCATTTTAGACCCTATAAATACTGGTCTTGATTCTCAATAAAATATACAAATCTATTGACTTTTATTCTCTCTTTTATAAAACGTTATCAACACGACATCAATTAAAAATTACTAATAGATTGAACAAATACCATAACACGAAAAGCAACATCCCAAAGCAAGAAAAAAAAAAAAAAAAAAAGAATACCGAAAGCCCAATTCTTCGGAAGATTCTCGGCATAATTGTAAGTATGTCTACATCATCTTATCAAGTAATGGTGATATTATCATGTTAGGATTTTGGATATATATGCTTTTCCGGACACGTTTGCCTTAATTCATGCCACTAATATTTTGTAATTGGTTTATGAATGTTAACTTTTACATTATTAATTATTCAACATTGTTTTCTGGACATGTATGCTTAGGATTTTGGATATGCTCTTCTGGACACGTACAATCCCATAATGATTCTGTAATTTGTCTATTTCGCTAAGGATCATGCTGCACTTACCTAATTTTCTACATAAAGTTTTACCGAATCAACAAGTGGTGGTCCCCTATTGGGGGGCGCATGTGGGCCGATTCGATAAAACTTTATGTAAAAAATTATTTACAAATAGAATAATCCATTTTGCCAATATTATTGTTGAATTTGTAACAATTCTACCAATTGTCTACCACCATAATCATAATTTTTACGCTCCAATTAGATGCAATCAATTTCTAATTTCTAATTTATTCAATTCATGTTTATTCTTTTCTTTGATCAATTCTTATTTGTATGATATTTAATATTTTTTTTTAACTTGATTAGATAATTTAAATGTTCTTTCATAAATTCAAAACAATAAATTATTATGTTGTTACTCTTGAAGTAGCACAACTTATAATTACTATTCCAGAAGAATATTGACATATTGCTCTTGAAGAAGCAATATTAAAACACAACGTGCTCCTGAAGTAGCACATATTTCGAAGAACATACTATTTTAAATTAGTGTTTATCCCTGAAAAAAACACGTTAACTTATGTCATATTGATATTGACTATTGATTTTTAATCATATTTTTCAAAACTAATTGTATTTT
>CAIGRQ010238662.1:0-11814 GCA_903798375.1 Fraxinus sp. D2006-0159 | reverse complement strand
AAAAATCCTCCATAGCCCCGGTAAGCCTTCCACCACTAGATGGATTAAGAAGAGTTTGGTATATTTATTATTAGGAAAAGATGGATTAGCCCAGAGACTACTAACCTGCGAGCGAAACTCAACAATGGAAAGCTTTTGATGCAAATTATATAGCCGGGACTCCAACTAAAATTAGAGAGTGGCATCACTAGATCAATTGTATCGATTTCTCAAAAAATCCGAATCAAAGCAAATGGAAGTCACACACATTCTTTCCACCAAATGAATCAGGGGAAGCCTGCGAATCGATTAGAGGTACTAAAGAACCAAAAATCGAAGAAAAAAAGCCTCGAAATTGATGAAAGAACGACGAGATCTAAGAAACAGAAACACGATAAGAAAAGAGAGGGGAGTGGACTCAGTTTCTGATATTAAAAAATTAAAACTCGAAGAATAGATGGCTCCGATACCATGTTGAAATAAGAAAAGTATAGAGAATGAAGAGAGAAGTGGAAAATATCTGTATATTCTGAGGTGTATAAAAACTGTACAATATGCCATCCTTTTATAGGAGAAGGAGATGAACACAAAAGGTAACAATTGCAAAGAATTAACTAATTGAGGCTAATTAAATAAATCAATCTTGGTATTCCTAAATCAGGAACATATACTAATATATACAGAAAGTTACTGTTTCACATAAGGAACACACCAAATTAATTTTCTAAATTTCTATTATTGAATTTGTTTACATTTCAGCTTCATTTAATACCTCAACTATTCAGCTTTAGAGCATGATTGACTAAGCTTAAAATGTGCTTAAAAGCAGCTTTTTGGGGAAGTATGTCTCTGTATGCTTCTTGAAAAAATGTTCTTTTAAGCACCTTAAGCATATGCTTAGTCAAACATGCTCTTAATATTGCTCGTGTGACCACTCTTCCACCATTGAAATTGCTGACTATAATTTGTGAGGTGTTACTTTCTTTAAGTGTCAAATAATATAGAAATGCCAGAAAACATTGGCAACTAAATAAACAGATTAATTATTTACCTGTAGACCAACTGTCATGCTTAGTAGAGCAATCTCATTCTTCCCTGCCTTGAGAGATATGGGACTTCTAAGTATGAAGGGAGAAACTGTGGCATTCCCAGATGCACTAGCTGAAGAGAACAAACTAACTATATGCTTCAGGATATCACAGCCATTAAGAAAGAGTAGTTAAATTCTCAGAGTTCGACAACATGAGCTAACAACTCCTAGCCTATGTTAAATGGTATAGTATCCCAAGAAATGGAAGAATGGGAAATGACCTTGAAGCTTCTGATTGACGAAAACATGCAAAGCATGACCCTTTGATTCAATGATAAGTATTGGACTGCTTCCATTTCTGGTGAACCCTTCAGTCTTGTCAACAAGTAAACTGTCATAGAAGCAAATTTATGAGGGTCTAGAGTTAGCCTTACATGCAGATTAATATCAATTGCATATGGGATGTTTCCCCTTATCGACCATGCAAATTAATATCAATTGCATATGAGATGTTTCCCCAGAGCAGTGGAGTTTATAATATTTGCAATAATTTTCTGGAATTGACAATAAGGAAAAAAAAAGGTCAAAAACCGAAGTCTGTTCAATTCCCGATGTAATGAATTTTCATTTCTTATGGAGCTCTAACAATTCTACATCTACACCGAACTTAGAGTGACGTGTTTGTTAATTCTAATGGCAAAACCAACGTTCAAATAGCTCTAATCATTTGATGAGATTTGAAACTTGCTGATGAAACCATTTGGTTCTCCCAAGTCCAATTCACTAACTAAAAGAAGTCTACACCTTGTGATATGAGACGTTTGTGCTACCAACCTTCTATTATGGCATTTGTACATGGCCTATAATTCCCCCACAGTAATTCGGTTAAAGCGTTAAAGTTACGTGAATGGGCTTTTCATAGAACTTTTTGTGAATATGTTTTCATATACAACTCTTTATTTTTCATGAAAGTCATTATTGCTAACTTTTCATACAATTAATCCAAGCAGAACTAGATTTGTTTTAACGTTCTGACAGCTAGAGAACATGTAACATATTAAAATATGGACATAAGCAGTCAAATTACATGAATTGGTTAACAAAGATATTCATGGGCAGTGAAGGTACAGAAAGGAGATTTAGGCATGTCATTCCATAAGAGCAGAACCATATAACACTATCTAGAAATAAGCAGTAGAAGTCACTTTGATGTTTCTCTTCAAAAATTAGGGTTCGACAAATGATTTTTTATAATCAAAACCTAATACCCGTATATAGGACATAACAAAACATCAGTCCTTCAAGAATCTTCAAGAATATCATATTTTAAAAGAATACCAATCGATAAATTTTTCCTTTTATGAAAAAATCCATTAGATTTTGAAAATTTCGGTATCATATGCACAAATCAAAAGTACAATGTATCCAGTCGGATAAGGCTTTATTTGAGTCAAAATTGAAATTACTAAACTAATACACAATGGTTGCAAAATATGAGATCAAAACATTTGACTTAAATAAAAAAATGATGTTGTTTATGATCTCTAAGACTCTGAAAGTAACAACTACCTTGTCGTATACCAGAGGTAGTCTGTAGTATCTTTTGTAGTGTTGATGTGATCTACGAAGCCATTTATACTGAAGTCAGCATCAGCCCATATCCCAGCTTTCTCCACAAATACATCCCATTGAAGACCTTTCAAGTCTTTATTTGGCAAATTAGTTGAAGGTTGCAAATCTGTTGGTATCATCTCAACCATGGAAGTTTGAGACCCAACCTGGTTAAATCAAAAGGGAGAAGATATAACGAAGAGTCATATCACAGTAATTGAATAAGAAAAAGAATCGGTCAAGAAACTTTATAACCAAATTATTGATAAAAGAAATATTTGATAAAATTTTATCAGGTGTGTCCTACCATATTTTTTTTATTATTTTTGTATTCTTCCTTTCTTTAGGTGAACAAGCATGTTTACTGTATGTGTTGAATACCATACTCCACATTCATGAATGTTCTAAAAAAAACTCACATTACGATTTCCCTTTTCCAAATAATTCATAAGCAACATTTATGCTTAAAAGGAACTCTTCTCCAGCAATCCAACAATGATCTTATAATCCCTTGGGGAAGATGAACTCCATCTTTTATTGTTAGATTTTAAGCACAAAAGAATAGAAAAATCAACATAAGTATTTAATGTAGTTCGGCGATGTGCCTACGTCTACAAGGAGTGAAGTAGAGATTTTATTCAGTATAAATAATAGGGTTACATCATTAGTATTTATACTAACCCTAGCCCTAGCTCAAGCGCATACAAGACATTAGGGCCCGTACAAGAAAATACACTCGTACCGTACCACGAGAGCACTGTCAACCTATTCAGCGTCTTTGGCAAACAAACAATGAATTAAACCGACAAGGCTGATGCCGGAGCGGAAGTGAATTAAACCGACAAAGTCGATGCCAGAGCGGACAATTTGATCTAGTAAACTTGTGTTTCACTCTATATGAGCCACATATACAAGATTTATTTATGTTCTTCCCATATTTAATTGATAGTTTATTCATAAAGCTTGAGTTTGAGTAAATCCAAAGTGATTAACGGCTCATTGCCTTCACTTACTATAACAAGTTACTAAAACATCCTATACAATCAACCTGATGTAATTGCAAAGAACTATTAAACATTACCTTTGCTGTGTTAAATGCTACATTTTTGCAGTCTGGTAGAATGCTAACAGACCATGATGGCAGGTAATATGACACGTTTCTGAACTCCACCATTTTGTCATTTTTATCATCCATATTCGAAATGAAGGCAGCACAAACTCCCAATGCATCTTCATATACATCAGCCTACAAAAGTATGGCTTCATTAAGTGTTTAACGAGAAAATAAAGAACTCATAGAAAATTCAACATGTAATGATGAACTGTAAGAAAAATTCTTATATGGGAACGTGGTGCAAAAGAGAAGCATTAGAAAAAATATATCCCTTTATAACTTCTTTAGCTTTTAAATGTCATTCAATATGGCATCAAAGCCAAGAAAGATCCTTCATTGAAGTCCTCTGCCTCTAATTCTGATGACTGCACTGCTTGGCTTTTGCCAAAAATGAATGCGGCTCAAATGTGAGTGGCATGTTGAAGGCACAAATAATTAAAATTTACCCCTCCTAAGGATATTAAACTTTAAGATGATTTGGTCATCAAATGAGGATAATAATTTACAAAAGTCCTTTTTACAATTTCAAATTTACCCTTTAATATCGGAGATAGTTTATTGTTCTTAAGTATTATCACATGTAAACTATTTAAACGAATTGATTCCCAAGGACAGGCAAGATTTTGTGTTCTTCAACCCTGACATCATAGCCCCTCACACGAAGCCATTAGTTACATATACGCATTCAGAGGTATTGTTCACATAGAACAATAAAGAATAATAGGCTAACAAAAATCCAATATAGTATCAAGGTCATTTAAGATATTATTTTCTAGCCAGTATGAAACCTTTTCACCATCAAGCCTTCAGCAACCCTTACTGATATATTCCAAGGCCAAAACAAGCAAAAATAAATAAATAAGAGAGGGTTGTTGTTTAAATCTAAATATTTCACCTCTTGTAAAGGTCCCAATGAAAGGACCTTAGGCTCACTGTTCACCAAAGCATGCTCACATAACTTTATAGATCTATGAAGTTCTTTGAGGTGACCCCATTTTGGACATCTTGCTAAGCCTGGAAACCATATCAAAGATACCAGAGTTAACACCTAAAAGATAAATGTGGAATTCTCCTTTTAGTCCTTCAAACCAAGCATGCAATTTGATGAATCATATTTCATTGCTCACCATATTCATCAATTGGCGCATTGTAGTCATAACTTGTGGTAATAAATGGTCCACCTGAAGTGCGTCCAAAATTTGTTCCGCCATGATACTGAACAAGAAGATTTAAGTAAATGAAAAAGGAACAAAAAGGACCTCACCTCACTGTTGAAAACCATATTCTGTTCTGCTTTATTCCATTTTAGGCATTGGGAGGGTTGCAGGAGTCTCGAGATTGGGGTGGGGAGAGTGCAGCTTTGCAGGGAGATAGCTTCATAATTAAGACATACCATGTAATAGTTTTGTAGGCTTCCTCCTTTTTGAAAAAAACGGGCAACAGAAAAGGCAACATCTTCAGGAGGTCTGTGAGGATCTCTGCCCCCAAATGTTTTATACCTGAATTTTTTTACTTCTGAATGCATTACGTAGCTGCTGAAATTATTGAGTGAAATATTCTACTATCTAATTAATATGTCAAATAAATGTCTCAGTACTAAAAGATAATGTTAATTTATAAAACTATTGCCACTAAAAAAGTCACACAAACATGTAATTGAACGTTTCTAAATAGTTAGGGCAGATATATCGGTATTTGATAGCTGCAGATCCATTAGGATGATCTCTATGTCCCTAAGAGTATTATTATGAAATCTTTTACTCGCCCAAAATATTCTTCTGGTGTTAAATGACTCAAATATAAGTTACCAAATCAACATTTGCAGAACAACTTCCACTTGAGTGCTCATAAAATGCAGTTGAATGTAGAGATAGGGTGCATCTTTTGTCCCAGCCAAAGTTATCCGAGTCCAAGATTTGTTGAATAACTTAATTTTCTCAACAGTATAGTAAGGAAAGAAAAGGCAAAGTTTCTTAAGTGAAACTTACCACTAGAAAGAGGACTGCCATAGATTATATTTGCTTTCTAATAACCCTCTATATGAATATATTGTCTGCAAAATATTTAGAGTTGCATAGGATAATTTCAGGTGTGAGCAAGCCACTACTTGTAACTTGCTCAAAACTATCCAACATTTTTTCAATAATCTAGAAAGGCATAGGGCCACTTGACTGGCTGTCAGAATGCCATTTAGAGAAGTATCACCGATTACACTTAATAGGGCTGTAAGCTATTATCAAATATATATAGTTTTACAGTCATAATCAAATTAAGGATGCTGGTTAGATTAGAACATGCATCATCGAAATTCATTCATCCTGGTTTATCCCATAAAAGCCTTCATTTCTTTAGGTAATCTTAATTGCTTCAGTTTCAAAAACTCTTTTGTCAATTTATTAGAGGAATCCTATACCTCGTGATAATTGATCAAGGCCAGCCAATATAGCACTCCAATAAAAGTAGAATTAAGCACCAATTTACAACTTGAAAGGATAGCATTAAACTGATGTCGGAAGGAAGCATATGTAACCAAAGCGGTGGACTTCTCTGGAGACATATCTAAATTATTGTCAGGATGCCACATAACAATATTAACAAGAACACTTGCTGGAGCACAAGTGAAAAAAGATAGAATTAGTTGATCTGTACAGTAAGGGTTGTGTGAATACCAGCCAGGCCAGTTCTCAGTCCAAATTTTGGGCTTATTAGGAGAGAGTGATTTGAACTGATCACAATAAAATGAATTGCATGTATCAATCTGAAAGAGACGAAGGAACTAGTGTTAGATCAATCTGAAGATATTAAGCGAATTTAGACAGAAGAGTTCATTGATTCATTCACACAATCAATTTCTTCTTTTGCAGATAATCAACCAAAAGGAATATGTTAAAAATTCATTTTCTCTTCTCCAAGATGAGTACCAAGAATTTAATCAGAGGCAATTCTCAGGCTATGTTTAAAAACAATGTCACTGTTTTCCTCTTTAATTAATTTTTAATAGTATTTTGTTAGAACCTTCAAAAATTGTCCATGCCATCAGTAAAACTTTAACTCTATGTATCAGTTTTAGAATTACAGGCTTTGAAAACATTTTAAAAGAATCAAGAAATAACAAAAGCAATGACTCAGATACCTTGTGCATTGTGATCAGGGTCCTAATATATACTTAATAGTTCTACTGTATACTACATCTACTCAAATGCTTATGAATTCAAGTCTACCATACATCGTTTTTTAAATCAAGATGTAATTTTGAAGCATAGACACTTGTTATTTCTTAACTTCTGTACCACAACCGACAATGGGAAAAGCAATGAATCACTGAAAATACTTTTGCAAGTATCAAATTTTGAAAATTTAAGATGCTTTCATCTTTAATGCAGTCAAGGGAACAGAAAAAGAACAATGGTCTACTCAGAGGTTTATTCTGTAAGTATGATAGAAGGCACAAGACAATGTTGGAAAATACCACCACGCTAACAACACCTCAGTTTTATATTGATAGATTAGCTAGTGTGGGTGACTAAACAAATGCGGAATGTGTGTAACTATTCATGACTCCATGATTATGTCAATTCAATACAGTTCCAAATTAAAGAAATCATATGGTAAAACATCATTCGAGATGAGAGCTTACCACAGGATCAGGAGCATCAAATTGCTCGCACATTATCCAAGGTACACCTGTATTTTGAGAAACAGCCATTCTAGCCGCCCACAAGGCATACCTTTTTCCACCTTCTCCATAAGCGGTCTCATAGAAACCATATTCATTTTCTACCTGCACAACCAGGAAATGAATGAATAGATGTGTATAAACTTCGCTTGGCAATAAGAAATGAGAAGAATGAGAAGTGAAAGAAATCATTAGATAGAGAAAAGCTAATTACTCAAACAACTTTTATGAGGAAACAGGAAACTTTATTCACTATTAACTATTGACCAATACAACTGAATTACAACGGTTGAGCTATGCTAATATTATAAGGAACTTCCTTAAATTAAGAGTTAAGAGTGGAAAATATAATTTTCCTAACTTAGGAAAATTCTGTACATCTATGTAATATTATGGAATCTTTATAATTGCTTATTTTTAGGATAGTTATTGCAATCCCAGATTCTTAGGTATTGAATTTTTATGTATCTTTTATTTTTTGGTAATCTTCCTTATTTTGCTGATTGAGTTCAGCTATATAAACTCTTGTAATAATGATAGTAAATCAATACAATTCATATTTTCAATCGTCTCTTTTCTGTCATGGTATCAGAGCTTTAGGCTCGTTATCCTGGAAATTGTATTCATTTTTTGTTCCTCCTCTTTACATCATCAATTAAACCTTGATTTGTCACCCTTTGTATTGAAGAACAATGACAGATACTTCTGCAACCAGCAATCCTTCAGAGACTACAGTACTTGAAAGCAATAATCCTTTATCAGGAGAATTGCAAAACATTCAAGTAGCCTACACGTTGAATGGGAAGAATTATCTGAAATGGTCCTAGCTAGTTCGTACCTTTTTGAAGGGAAGAGGCAAACTAAGTCATCTACTTGGTACTGGGCCTAAAAAAGGGGATCCAAACTTCGATGCTTGGGATGAACATGACTCAATGGTGATGTCCTGGTTGTGGAACTCTATGGTACCAGAAATCAGTGACACATGCATGTTTTTGGACACGGCCAAAGATATATGGAAGGCTGTGAGACACACATACTCCAAAGTGCGTGACGCTGCACAAATCCTATGCAATCAAACCAAGGTTACTGCCACCAAGCAGATAGATCGATCAATTATCGAATATTCAAACATTTTAAAAGGTTTATGGCAAGAGATGGATCACTATCAATGCATCCAGATGAAGCGCAGTGAAGATGTAGTTGTTCTTAAGAGGTTTGTTGAGAAAGACGAAATTTATGATTTTCTTGCCGGATTAAATATTGAATTTGATGCAGTAAGGGTTCAAATACTTGGAAAAGAAGACTTGCCATCATTAAATGAGGCTATTGCAATAGTCCTCGCCGAAGAAGGAAGAAGAGGAGTTATGGTTGATATACCTAGAGTGGATAGTTCAGCTTGGGTATCTAAAAACACTAACATGAAGAATTCTAGTATGAAACAACACGTTAGTGAAAACAGTAAACAAGGAGATTTTACGCGATCATCAAACAAAGAGGCTCTATGGTGCAATTATTGCAAGAATCCTGGCCATCAAAGGGACAAATGCTGAAAGCTTCATGGCAAGCCTCACAATCCAACTTAAAATTGGCGTGATCGTGATGGACAGAAGTAGGTGTATATGGCAAAAACACAGGAAACTGAGAGTCAGTCCACAGAATTCAATCGTGAAGAAATTGAGAAGTTAAAAAATCTATTAGGGACATTAGAAAAATCATCTCCCATAGGTACCTGCTCTTTGGCATTCTCAGGTATATCTTCCACTTCTCATGCTTTTAATGTCTCGAATAAAGTCTTTTCCAATGCTTGGGTCATTGACTCGGGTGCTACTGATCATATGACTTGCTCTTCAAAAAAATTCATCTCATATATCCCGTGTCCTAGTAATAAAAAAATAACCATAGCAGATGGTTCTGTAACAACAGTGGCTGGTCAGGGAGATATTCTTATTAATAACTCTCTTACCCTTAGGAATGTTCTTCATGTTCCAAAATTATACACCAATTTAGTGTCCATCCAGAAACTCACCAAAGATTCTAATTGCCGTGTGATTTGTTATCCTGATTATTGTGTGTTCCAGGAACAGGGAATGAGGAGGATGATTGGACAAGCTAGAGAGGGATTGTCTCTATTATCTTGAAAAATCAAATAGAGAAGCTAGAGCTACGGGTTCTTCACCTTTATCATTTCTTTCCGAGTCATTTAAATAAAAGATTTCGATCTAACAATGCTAAAGACTATTTCCATTAATTCATCTCTCCGTATTTCCAAAAACAGGGCATAATACACGAATAATCTTGTGTGAATACACCCCAACAAAATGGAGTGGTCGAACGAAAGAATAATCATCTCCTAGCTATGACTAAGGCCTTACTATTTCAAAAAAATGTTCCAAAACAATATTGGGGGAAAGCTGTTTTAACCGCTGCTCGTCTTATCAATAGGTTGCCAACGAGAGTTCTTGATTTCAAAAGTCCTATGGAAATTCTTGAGAAATTCTTTCCTGATTTAAATACCTCAAATAATCTTATTCCAAAAGTATTCGGTTGTATGGCCTATGTTCATGTGCATGCACAAAATTGGGGAAAACTTGATCTACGAGCTCTTAAATGTGTCTTTATTGGGTATTCATCTACTCAAAAGGGTTATAAGTGTCATCATCCTCCAATAAGAAAAACCTATGTATCAGCAGATGTTACATTCGTCGAAATAGAAAAATATTTTCTTGGTCCTTATCTTCAGGGGGAGAATATATTCAAAGAAGACAAGGATAGAGACTTATTTCTTCTTGAGTTTCCAATCAAAACAAATCCAAATTCTTTAGTCACTCATCCAAACACTCAGTCAATCACTCAACCAGAAATAGAACCTTATATACCCAAGTCACAAGAGATGGTGAATGAGAAAGAAACAGACTCAAGGCTCCACTTGTCCATTGTTAACTTATTCAAGGAAGAAGGCACCAATCACTCAATCTACGCAAGTCCAGTCACCTGAATCTTATCCTCTTGAGGTAATCGCTAATCCAATCTCTCATAGTAATAAAACCACAGAGGTTATTGAACAAAATGATTATGATATTCCTATAGCCATCAGAAAAGGAACTAGAGCTTGTACCCAACACCCTCTGCACTTGTTCATATCATATAGGAATTTATCTCATAACCACAATCTTTTCTTACTAGCTTAAACTCAGTGTCTATTCCTAAGACTTTATCAGAGGCATTAAGGAATGATAATTGGAAGAATGCCACGAAAGTTGAGATGGAAGCTCTTGAAAAGAACAAAACATGGGACTTGGTTGAGCTACCTAAAGGGAAGAAACCAGTTGGATGTAGATGGGTTTTTGCTGTTAAATACAGGTCAGATGGCTCTCTAGAAAGGTATAAAGCAAGATTAGTTGCCAAAGGTTATACTTAGACCTATGGTATAGACTATCTTGAGACTTTTGCTCCAGTTGCTAAGATGAATACAGTGAGAATATTGTTGTCAGTGGCTGCTAATTTTGAAAGGAAACTGCAACAATTTGATGTAAAGAATGTTTTCTTATATGGTGAACTTGAGGAAGAAATTTATATGGAGATTCCACCGGGATTTAACTTTAGTAAAGAAGAGAATATGGTGTGCAAATAGAAGAAAGCTTTGTATGGATTAAAGCAATCTCCAAGAGCTTAGTTTGGAAGATTTACCAATGTGATGCTTAGCATGGGATACAAGCAAAGCCAAGGTGATCATACTTTGTTTATAAAACACTTAACAATAGGGAAAGTGACTGCATTGTTAGTCTATGTAGATATTATAGTGACAGGGGCTGATTTAAATGGAATGGAGAGCTTGAAGAACGGGTTGATGAAGGAGTTTAAGATCAAAGAATTAGGCAAGCTAAAGTATTTCCTCGGCATTGAAGTAGCTTATTCTCAACAAGGGATCTTTACATCACAACAAAAATATGTGATAGATTTATTAAAAGAAACAGGCAAGCTAGGATGTAAGCGGGCAGAAGCTCCTATAGAGTACAATCACAAACTTAATGATAATTCAGGAGATGTAGTAGTGGATAAAAACTTCTATCAAAGGCTTGTGGGAAGATTGATTTACCAGTCACATACTAGACCCGATATAGCTTATGCAGTGAGTGTTGTAAGCCAATTCATGCACAATCCTAAGGAGTTACATCTTAAAACCGTTTATCGAATTCTACAGTATTTAAAAGGTACACCGGGAAAATGGGTGTTATTTAAGAAAAGAGAAGCACTAACTCTTGAAGCTTACACAGATGCAGATTATACGGGATCTATGGTTGATAGAAGGTCAACGTCGGGCTATTGTACTCTACTTGGCTCTGTAGCATGGATACTTCAATTAGGGTAGTGTGTCTGTGTCCGACACGTGTCCAACACGAGTCG
>CAIGRQ010238619.1:0-15689 GCA_903798375.1 Fraxinus sp. D2006-0159 | reverse complement strand
AACTTGTGATTGCAAAAACTGTTGCATGGTCAGAGTGAATATATTTGTGGGTTTAATGCAGGGTGAGAGGCTTCATTCATGGCCTATATAGCATGAACTAGTTGGGAAAATGCAACTAAATCTAAATTATTCAACAACTCTAAAAAAAAAAAAATTTGGGGGCGCTGCCCCTGAATCCCCGTAGCCCCCCACTCCTTCAACTTTGGACCCCTTTACTTCGACGGGCTGGCTCCGCCCTTAATCTCGCCCTCACTCAAAATTATCTCTAGGTCCGCCCCTGACAAGTTTGATGCCTAAAAGATTGCTGGAAATTGTTTAGATGACAGAACTATAACATACAGATTAATTCTGGTATAATAATTTTTTTGACTGTTTTTGTTACCTATAGAGAGGGGACGGTAAAGGAGTTATAGCGGCTCTTTTATATTTTGCTTAAAAGCTCGAGTTGATGGCTTCGACGTAACACGCAGAAAATTACGATGCATTGAGATACAACTATCAAACTAAAACAGGATCTTTTATTCTACATTCGAATCCACCTATGCAAACAACATAGGAAGAGTGCAAAACAATCTTGAAAACTCTTTGGAAAAGACAATCAGCATTTGATTAGTATCAAGATATCTAAATATCAGATAATAATATACTAAAAGGACATCAGAATCCAGTAACTAAGGAGCTCAAACAGTGGGATTTCGTCGATTTTGAGTCGACTATAAACTATCAGATAATGGGATTTCGTTGAGTCGACAATAGTTACTCATGGAGATAGCTCCTTTATGGAATTTAGACTCGGCTCCCAATCAACCTTCCACATTCTTGCCTTCTGAATGGGGGGTACAAATTGCTTCTTTTTTTCAGCATATTTTTCTCGATAACAATTAGACCAATTGTCTTTAGGAACATGGAAATCCTTGGCAGCACAAATAGTGTCTTCTGAAGAATTCTCTCCAACGCCTTCAGTTTCTTTAGAATCTACGATTGGTTCATCAGTACCAGCAGGTCGATTAGCTTTGTATCTACGTTTCAATTTCTCAACGGTACTAGACCGGACGACGAAGTACTTATTCCCCGGTAGCAGCATATCATCAGCCGATAAAACTGATTCATGGGGGCATGTGAAGATACGAGGCTGAGTGATGCACATTCCGGGGTACTTCTGAATCAATTCAGAGGCAGGAATTGCATTTGGATACAGCTCTATAAGCCCACCAGCATGAACTATCCGAACACTAATATCCCTTATTGATGGGCTTACGCTGAATGAAAAATTTTCACCCTCGGACTCTCTCTTTATCTTGGATTCAGAGTCTAGTGACACACAAGACCGAAAGCACGAACACATCTCTTCAGCATTGTCTGCCAAAGAGCGTATAAATATATATATATACTTGTTAGAATAATGATCAGACGAACGGCTGGAATTTCACATATTAAGACTATCTCAGATGGAACAAATTGATAAATCCAAAGCTCCGCAGATGAGCTATATCAGACAAGGAATAGTTCTTCGATTTCTCCTCCAATGCAGAAAAAAACAAAAGTCAGCCATGATCACAAGTAGAAAAACATATACCTTGTTTACAATTAACACATGAAATTAATCCTTTGCCAGCTTTATAGACAAGTCCTAGTGCTGTTCTTTGTTCCGCAAGTCCAGTTATGTTTTTACAATTCTTTCCAACTATAGAACATGGTATACACTATCTGGTAAGAGGACCCTTTCTAAGAAAACCACCATCAAATTTGTTTTGAGCTTCAGACTGTTAGGTTTATTAATTTGTCATTGTGGGCATACATACGTAATTAATTGTGTATAAAGTTATCGTAAAGTTGAGCTCAATTAAAGTGATCTAATAAAGAATTAACTTGTTGGGTTTATGACATTTAAATAAAGTGTGGGCCAGATTATATGTGTAGAGATCGAATTCATTACGGTTGTATTTGACGATGAGCCAAATACATATAGAAACCATATATAGACTTATGATATCCGATTCATATGCAACTTCTCAGTCTTTGTGTCATCCCATCAACACAAGAATTAATAGAGAAAGCATATTGAAGGGGAAGATGAAGAAACCTACAATCGAGAATAAAAAAAAATGATTTGAACAATTAAATTGAAGAACAAGAAAATTAAGATTATGGAACGAGAAGCAAAATCAAGATCAAAAACCAAAGGTGCCAATAATCAAGATTCAAAATCCGGAATCAAGATCAATTATTAAAGAAATATTCCCAAAGAATTCAGCCATGTTTCACATTATTAATTTTCTTGATGATTTAACTTGGAGGATCTGGCAATTAAGCAATTAAGTCTTTTAATTTTATAAAGTTTAAAATTTCATAAAGTTTCTACACAAGCATCTAAGGTAACATGAATGCATAAAGCATGTTTGTACACAGTAGTGGACACTGCAATACTTGTGATTAAATTGCTATAGATGCTCGAAGTCTATTTTATCTACAAATCCATCATTTTTCGAAGTCTATATTTTCTTGTTTAGATTGTGTCACTACTCACCATACCAAAGGACCAAATAAACTTAGAAAGGGCGATGGGTTTCTAAACCAATATGCGTCAATTTCACTCAAAAATACATTGTACCCGAGTTTTAAGATGATTATTAGAACATGCTTGATACTCTACTCGACTACTAAACATTAAAATAAACAAGAACTTAAGTTTTTTTTCTTAATCTTGCACCATTGTCCAATCCTTATATACGATGTTTAGAATTAGGAACTAGCGAGAGCACGACTTTTCACGACTCGCTCACTAAAGCCATTACCTCGAATAGCTGAGAAACTTATCAACAAACCCACATAGAAAAACCAAGCATGGATCCAGTTGCATTACTTAACTATTTATTGAATAGAAATCTGATGATTAAGAAAATACAATTTCAATGAAGAAGCGTACATTGTTTAAAGAACTTTAGCTTCTTGTTATAGATCTCGGAGAAAGAAAAACAAGAGTAGATTTTCCATTTCTGCTCCCTTTGTTTAGTGATTGTAAGAGCAAAATGAAGAATGGTTTTGCTCCTAATTCGAAGGGTTCTCTCAGGGTAGTGAGAAAGGTCACAGTTCATCAACCAACGTTGCCACAAAAAGCATTGGGTCAATGGGGAGTCGAGCATGGACACAAGGCTTCGGCTACAACTCTACCACTTCACCAACGGTATCTGAATATTTTTTGCCACAACTCGACATGCCTTGATTCCTAAGATCAGACAATGTAGAAATGGAATAGGAAATAGTCGAAGCATCAAGTTTAATACTCAATTATATATCACATAAGAAATATCACATCTATTGCAGATTTAATTTAAGCAACTGTCAAAAGCCTACATACACGTACTGAAAGAACCGTAAACTGATACAAAAGTACGACAACCATTAATATATGCATCCGCGTGTAGCTTTTCATCTATCCATAAGAATAGTGGGGAGCTATTTTCAACTGTATCGATCTATCTGCTCCAGTCATAAACCATCACATTGTGCTGTAGGTTTCTGCAGTGGACAAACCTTCCTCCAAACACGGTCTTCAAGCACAAAACTTGGTCAGCTTCAAGCTCTTCTTTTGAATCATTGTTTCCGACGAACAGGTGATCTCGATCTTGACCTCCCCCTGAAAATTGGGTTCAATTAGTTCATGATATCTTGAACGTCCAACAGAGCTACAAAATTGTTTCACCTGACTAGCATATCGATAGACGTCTCAAAGAACAAAAATTTAACCAAAAACACGAGTAAAATACCTGGTGGTCTCAAGAGAAGAGTAGGGAGAATGCCTGCGTTGAGAATGCTTGCTATGGGGAGACCGCGAAACTTGTCTAAAACGAAAACATTGAATACTAACCCAATGAGTTTAAAATATAATTTCTCAGCCTTGTATAAATCCAGATTCTAAAAGAATCAGCTTTCTGGAATAAATAATTCTTCTCAGGTGGTACGACAATTGTATATAGGTAAATGCTGTAAAGTGACCACAAGTTTCTCTTATTTAATAGCAAACATACCCCCTATTAAGTGAAGTAGCTTTTCTTGAGGGAATACTATCAACAACGCAAGATTCACAAACAAAATTTATTTTTTAATTACTAGAAATCAAGTGCAAGAATTTGAAATGAATTGACGATCTAAACTCAGAAGTCACACCAATAAAATCCTGTTCTCAACACTAACATATAATTTCTTTCTTTTGAGGTTTACAGAAAATGAAATTGGTTGATCATGATAACTTGTGCTTTACTCATGGCAATAAAAAGGTTCCATCACCATATGCATATATTTATTACCATTACAGTGAACTGAAACACCTTGTCTTTAACTGCCAAGTAATCTCTGGCTACAACATTAAATCTAGATTATCCTTTCGAGTTTCCTCCCACAAAAGATAAAAGGTCTGTCACAGGTCTGTCATGGACAGGATATATCGTTGTCAAGCCATGTTGAAATCATAATAATTCTCAGAAATTAACCACTGTTAAAGGACAATTTATGGATGTCTTGGCACTTTACATGAAGCACTTTGGAGTAAACAAACAAGACAGAAGACTGAAGAGATTTAAATTACTGTACAAGCGAGTTTTAGCAATAAAATGAATGGTTCTATGCAATCCCGTAATATGGTTATTTCACATATATGCGTAATAATACCATTCATACTATTTGCCCATATAAAAAGGAAAATGTTTCTTTTCGAAGGAATAAGTTGTAAAAGACCTTGATTTTGATGCCAAAAGACCTGAAGCTATGCTAATCGAAAGTGCAGAATTGGAAGCAAGACTAGAAGTCAACCATATAAATTGACAAGTGAAGAAGGGGTGGCAAATGTCTTCAAATGATTGTGCATTTCTCATGAATGAAAGAACAAGCAATTTGCAGCTTCACACGATATCTCGTTCTTAATTTTCTCTGTTATACAACCCTCAACTGAGCATCAACCTTGAAGAATTGTGCCTCCTGACCAAACCTCAAATGACAAGCATAAAACATTCTACAGTCACAGACGACCACCCCCACGGGAAGAAACAAATATAAGCGGAAGTCCAATTACATAAAATTCGCCCACATAATTCTAGTAGGGATATTGCAACCACTAGGAGCTTGGAAATAGTAATTATTTTAACCCTACACACCTCTGCCTCCAGTTTGTCATGGTCTGACTGTCAACATAAAAGCAACATTTCGGACTTAAAAAGTTGACTGTACTGAAATAATGTATAAGCGTGGTAAGAAGCAGAAGGAAATTGGTCACCTGCCTAGAAGATGGTCCATGCTCTAGGATTCTCGCAAGTTTTAAACCATCTTTTCATGGAAGGTTGCAAGCATCACAAACATATATCCTCATATTCTTAATCACGTAAAATATCACATAAAATATAGTTCATCGTGCAAAGGATGTAATGAGATGCAAAAATTGTGGAACGTGACGATAATTGGTAATAAGCATGCATATTTGCTAGTTTCACAAAAGCTGCACGGCTCTACTTAAACATGTTCTCTCAAGACGTGAATTGAAGAGAGTCCTTGAGACAAATTAAATATTAAGCCATTGTTTTATCCCCCATTATTTACAAAATACATTTTTCTCTCTATTTTTTTCAACCACATATTTTTCAATAAAATAATAATACATGCAAACCAAAACTTTTCTTTATTTTTTAACCTCACATTTTCCATCAATTTACTATTCTAAAATGCATTCTCAAAAGAAAATGGGCTCAAACATTAAGGGCCCGTTCGATAGGGATTAAAATCGGATTAAAATTGAAAAACTAGTCGTTATTATTGACTTTTATTAGACAAGTGGGACCCAATAACGGCTATTCAATTTTAATTGGATTTTAATCTCTACCGAACGGGGCCTAAGTAAACTATCCCTATGATACTGCGGAAGCAAAAGACAGTTTTTTTTTTTTTTTCCTTTTTCCAGGTGTTGGAGGTTGATAAGCTCAAACAAACTGTTCCATCATTCTACAACAATTTTCAATAAAAGTCGAAATCAACCTTACGACTAATAAGAGCAGCAAACAATGAACTCAACGTCATTAACAGTTGAAATTGTGCCAAGAAGCTTAAAGGGAATTGAAAAACAGTTCAGCCGAGGATCCTAAAAGGAGTCATATATTGTGAAAAAGAAACCAGGACTCGAGCATAGAATTTGGAGCCCCAAATAAATAAATAAATGATCTGACTTCCAAAGAAGATAAGCATCCTACCATACAGATATGTAAGAGTGCGATTACCAACGCTACTAGCAGATCATGCAAGCACAGAGCACAGTTTGCTAACACCTGAAGAATAATAAAAGTCACAATATGGCTAAGCATCCATATGGTTCCATAGACTTGTTTCAATAATTCCAATCCAGAGAAAAATTGATAGCGTTGCATATCTAATGTACTAATTATCATTTCAACAATCAACTATACCATAATGATGCTATGATACCCAGAATCGTAAAAATATTAGATAATTTCTTTCTTTTAACTGGCTAGGAAGAGTTAAAAGCAGGTGATGGTGTCAATTATCCCAAAACTATTTCCTTGGAGAAAGGAGAACAAAAAAGAAACAGAGAAAGAACAGAAGAGAGGAAGCAACTATGAGGGTTTCAAGCAACATGAATACCTGTTTAAAAAATGACACATCTTATTCTAATTTAACTTACTACGAAACATTCCTGATTTGGACTTATTTATTTATCCCCTCTTCTTTAGAAGTCTACCAAAATACTTTAAAATAACAAAAAAATGTCCAAAAGCAAAACAATAAAAATAAACAGAAATGAATAAAGGAGGTTTTCAGGCAGAGTAGCACCTCTTTCTTGACCTAACAGGTGATGGTGATTTACGTTTTCTTGGGTGGTGCAGTTTCCTGCTTCCCACAAACAAATATCATAAGCAACTACATTAAAGGTATAAACAAGAAAGATAAGAAAGTAACATGAGAACATACCTTTTCGAATCATCTGTGGACTCATCAATTGAATTACTAGCATGACTAACCACTGATTTGTCCTTGCTCTCTCTACCCCTACCATCAACAGAAGACGAACTACGCCGCTGTCTGCTAGAGTCACTTCCATTTTTATGCCTAGATCTTTCCCTTAGTTCACCCTTTGTCCTCTCTCTTCTTTCATTATCTTCTTTACCACTTCTTTTGTCTCTATCTGTTTGATGTCTACCCTCCTTGACATCAGAAGGCGAGCGTCTTTTCCTTGATTCAGAATCCTTTACTTTTTCCCCAGACCTACCTAATCCCTTGACTTTATCTTTTGACCCATTTCGATCATCCGTCCTTTCATTTCTTGAGTGCCTTTCTTCATGCCTTCTATGGTCTTCATCTCCCTTCTTATCCACTCTTTCCTTAAGACTTTCTACCTCCCTATCATAGTCTTTCCCTTTATGGTTCTTTTCATTGTTACTTCTATCATTCTTATCTGATCTATGCCTTGTATCAACGCTTGGCAAATCATCCCTCGTTGACTTTCTGGCATCTGAATTTCTATCTTGTCTTTCAACTGTCTCAACAGCTTTTTCAATTACAGTCTCCTTGGACTTGGATGTATCATAGACATTTTGCATCTCATTTTCTGCAACTCCAGATTCTGTCTTAGAGTAGCGTTGATTATCACTGCATGCCAACTCTCTAGCTGCCCTATCATCATTCAACTCTGTACTTGCAGCACCGGGATTTGCACCAGCAGTGTTTGCCTTCATTTTGCCAATACCATCAGTCTCCTCACTGGCGAGAATATTAACACGTTCATCACTTTCTTCCTTCAAACCACCTTGCTGAACAGCCGGTGTTTCTATCAGAATCTTGCTTGAAATTGATTGCTCGTGTGCAGAGTTTTCCTTTGACTCCAGCTTACCAGAACTTTGGATCTCCTCCTCTTCATTATCTGAGTCATAATTAGCAAGACCGAGTACATTCCCAGCAGCAGCAGACTTTTCAATAACAACTTCAGACACTGTTTCCTTCGTCTTAGCTGGAATCAAAACCTTCGCAGAGGCCTTGGGTGTTGAACCAGCTGGTGTAGATGGTAATACTTTGTGATTTGATAAGTCAGTGTTGTGGTCAACTATGAAAAGACATGATAAGTTACAATCAACCCAACTAACAAACTGAGACTAAAGAAAGAGGAAACAGCTGGAACTTGAAGGGAAAGAAAGAGTGCACAGGTTAATCACCTTCAACTGTGAGACCATCTTCATTCAGAACTTTGGTCGCAATTTCATCAAAAAGTTCATCAGTAACCTGCCACAGAACTTAATAATCAAAAAACTTGCACAAGTCTAATGTGTAGTTCATTAGTATCTGAATGTCAGCAACCTTCAAAAGCACTTCGGTTAGAACACGCTTTATTTCCTGGTTAATAGCTGCAGATCTTGAAGCCTCCACCACATCCTACATAGATCATAGGTATCAGTTCTGCACACAGTCCTAAAAATTGACCATACGCTAATTAAAAAAAAAAAGAAAAGGATATGATATAACTATGTTATCAAAGACAAAGAAAATGCAATAGAAAACATTATGAAAATTAGAGATACTAGTTAACAACAAAAGGATATGGGATAGAAATTCCAGATTCCAAAATTACACTCAAAGCTAGTGGTAAAAAGTTTGGACAAGGCCACATACACAAATGAAACGCATTTCAAACACATGGCACAAAGTAGAAGGGGGTGGATCATAATTAGAAATATTAAGGAATGGTATCAAAAGAGATTTCTTTTTTCTTACACTTTGTGCTAAGATATGGTTCGATGAACAAGGTAAGACGGGGAAATAGCTACAGAAAATATGCCAATTCATTTTCTTGAAAAAGTAAATAATACCTCCTTCCCGCTAGCTATAAATAATCAAACAAACAAAACCTAAGAGATAGAACAGATAGAACACAATAACCTCATCCTCATCCTCATCTTCGGTTGATCTTGAAGAATCAATGCTTTTGCTGTCTGCTTGATCTCCCTTCCTAGAAGATTCATCAATAATTTCTTCTCCCAGGGATTGGGAATCCTCTTTAGGGATCTCTGGGACAGAATTCGGGATGGAGGCTTTATTCTTAATTATTTCCTCCCTCAGCCAATTAGGAACCGAAGCCTGTAAATTCAACAGAATCATGAACAGAGAAACGAGTGTAATTTTCAAAGCATTGAAGCTGGCAAACCTAAGTGAATTTACCTTTCTAGGCCGCTCAGAAACACCAAATGCATCCCCATTAAAAGCTATTGTAGGATGAAGAGCAGACCCGGTGCCAACACCAAAAGATGCACCCACTACTGGGCCTGTTGGCTGGAAACTCACCCCAGTTGGAAACATTGGTGTAGAATGTCCAGATGCTGGAGAAGCCACAACCATTGAATGATCAACCTGTGAAGTACGACACGAATCAAATGACAATTAGTACATTGTTACAAGGTTTCACAACTACAACGGATCTGTCATTTATATCAAAAACCTGAGGTCTCGATGGAATAGTTGGAGGCACTGAAGGATAAACACCCTCTGAAGAAGCAGCAGCTGGAGCCCAAGCATAATTTGTAGGTATAGGTGCAACAGGATCCACAGTTCTTGCAGGACCTCCTGAAGAATGAGTGCGGGATTGCATATATGGGTCCTGATTACGATTAAAATGAGGTGCAAAATTCAAAGGCTGATCGCTTAGATCAGTAGCAGACTCTGCCTGTTGGCCACCAAGTGAATAATGAGGTTCCTCCATCCATCCAGACCTACCAACTGCCGGTGTCAGTGGTTGGACATACAGCTGTGAAACTGAGGCAACCGGAGGTAGCGATGAAGACCTATTAAACTCTCCATTTATGTCTCCAGCCTCTTTACCTGTAATAAAGACAAAAATCAGAAAGCTAATATATTTGGTAATCAAAGATTCTTCCTTTTTTCCCACTTACAATGTTGTATTGGAATCAGTTCCATTTATCTAAATTACAAGGAGCATATTTCCAGATTATGTGATACTTAATAACCACAATTATGACACTATTTGGTAGTATTGCCAATTTGGACTCGTGAATCCCCCACTGTAATTATTTTACAAAAGAGGGTGCCAAATTTTTTTTAAAAAAAAAATCATACTATACTTTTGTTTTTTTCTAGAGAGGAACTTCAAAGAAATAATATAGTTCATAACATGGGTACTTTCCTAGTTATTTAGTACATAAATGTTCTCGATAGCTTTATCCTTAGAAGTAATTAATCAGTTATCCAGCTTTCTCACATGTCTTAAAATCAATTTATCTAATCACAAAGATAAGGAATGCAAAGTAAAGAAAAATGCCGAATCAAGTGCAAGACAAATTTTGCAGTCTAAAGCAATGAAACTTAAACAACAGAACATGTCATGTTCAGAAAGAGAGGTTCTCAAAGAAAGAAACCATTTTAATGAAACAAGAGCAAAAACTCAACTATAAAATCAAACTGAAAGGAACCTATCATTTTATAAGGAACTAGAAAGCCGACTTGAATCTAAAATAGCTCACTAGAATATAAATCGGAAGAAATGATGGAAAGAGCAGCATCAAAGACAAAAAGTTAATTAGTATAATCACAAAACATGGAAGCTATTTCTTGAGCATGAGCTTTGCGTGCAAAACCAATATGCTAATTAAGTTTTTACCTGCGATAGAAGAATAACTAGAAGGTACCTCCTGCTGATGGACTAATGAACTTATAGACGCTTGCTGCGAGAATGGCATAGTATCGCCAGCCAAGTTTCCATCTCTAGCTGTATAGGGGGGTAAATGCAGGTCCATGGCATAAGATGATTGTCCTGAGCTGATGAATGGAGGCTCCTGTGATTGACCTAGAGGAAGTCTATGTGGAGGTGCAGTTCCAACTGGATAATGCTGATAGCTAGATGCAGACGCTAAAGGCTGCTGCCCATCAATAAATTGAGTATCAACTGACGGAGAATATAGATCATGAAACTTATTCTGCTGTTCTGGTCTTCCTAGTGGAGTAACCTGTGGCTGAGGAAGCTGATTTTCTGTTGCAGCTTTTGCAGCTGCCCATGCTCTAGCTTTTGTGGCCCAGTCTTCTTCATTGTTATATGCTACCATTCCGGAAACAATGTAAATTCAGCATAAACATATAAAGAAAGATTCTATTAGATGCAGATTCATGCTAGCAGGAACTCCATGTATTATAAGATAAGAAATAACACCATTCTCAAAATAATTCTTTTGAAATAAAATAAGAAATCAAGAGGCCCAAGATCAAAATGATCAACAGTAAGGTACAGCAACCAAGATTGGAATAAGCATCAATTTGTGGGGGACAGTGAGAGAGAGAGATGCTTCTTAGGTTCAAGATAGGAAAAGCTATGCAGTGTCCCACAATCTTAAATATGTCAAACATTCAGGTCACTCGCTGCAGCTTTAAGCGCTATATCTAACCTGATAATAAATAACAATTAATTAGGCAGAAATATGTCTTACCTCAAACAATTTAGCAACATTTTCTAAGAGAAATGAACTTTAAAATGTCACATATTAGACTATTATTCACCCTAATCTAGGTCAAATACTTAGAATGGTTTGCTCGAGCAATATTCAGACCTAACCTTCCATTCAGTGTGACCATGGTTTAGGGTCCCATTGCACAATAGATTGAAATCAAAATTTTCTTATCAACTGGTTACTCAAGGAAGCTGCAACTTATTCGAGAAAGTTTTCAAAAATTATTGTGAATGCAAATTGTGATCTCTGCTGCTAATCGTATTTTGAGAGCATTTGCGTTGACTCATAGATGAGTAGTGCACCTATATCCCACCCACGAAGAGACACTGCAAAAAAGGCAACAAAACAACCCATAAAACAAAATTCATTTATTCAATGTAAGTCTGTTTGCTGCTATGATTTGCACTTCCTTTCTAAGAATGCAACAAAAGATCAACATGGTAGACTTCCGAGATTTCCCCCTTTCCCAGTCCATTAAACTGTGGCTAGGGATGAACAAAAACCAGTCGGGCCCAGTTTTCTTCAGATCCTGATTCCTGACCAAACCGGTTTCAACCGCAAATTTTACATATGGAACCAACGCCATGGGCAAGGAGGGAGCCGAATCGCTTCATAACTGACTGGTTCGGTTCAGTTCGATTCAATTTAGATTCGGTCTTATTACTGACGGCACTAATGTGTGTTATTTTTGTTTCAATTTCCACTAGTAATGAATGTTCCAGCATTCTGTTTCCTCAAAGGGAGAAAAAGGTCAGAACCATCATGTTATAATTGGAGGAAATATACAAATATTTCTCTCAAATATCAAAAGCCCAAACCAAAAAAGTGAAGATTAAAAATCATTGAAAGAAATAACAGGAACTAAAAGACACTAAAATAATGAAAATGCCTTTTGACAAAATACATATCAAATATCAGATTAGGTAAAAAGAAAAAACCACTATCTTGTCTTCCTAATTAATTTCCTCGAGAACCTACATAAAAAATGCACGCAACAAAAATTCCACAAAAGAAACAAAAACAAGAAATTAGAATATTTTTGGAAACATGAATTGCATTAAAATGACGAGTATCTATTCATCTTCAATTGGGAAAGAAATCACCAGAGATTTCTCGCGCATTAAAATATAAAACATGCGATTTTGGGTATTTACCTAGTCGAGTGTAGTTGAGGAGAAAAAAAAATGTGGAGGTAGAAAAAGTGGAACTTCAATTACTAGGATTGGATCTCAGATTTCTCTATTTGCAATTACTGGGGTTGCCTCTCACCTATCAATTTTGAGAGAGAATTAGGATCGGCTCATTAAACGGTTGGCTGTACATCGATAACAGAAGATGGCAGCGGCTACTTTTTGAGGTTGAGAGTTGAGATCTAAGGACGAGAGACTGTGTGCAGGAAGTGTTGATGAAGTGTTGATGAAAACTTCTGAAGATTCCCTTTTATTTATTTTTTTAATGAAGTTTGGTGAATCCGGTTCTTCAATCGGTTCTAAAGTAAAACCCAAGAGTAGGGTCCAATCCGTCTGGTCTAGTTAAAAATGCCCAAATTGAATCTCTCTTGACTGAACCTGTCATTTCTACGCCCACCTTAAGTGTGGACCAAAGAGGATAGGAGTGGAAGAGTTGGTCTTACAAGCCATGGTCACATAATCTAATTTTTAAAAAATGCCAACTACGATTTTACATGAAATGAGTAAATACAAAATCGCATGAACAAAAAGCAGTGTAGTGTGTATAACAGAAAACAAAAGACAATGATGTTCCAAGTAAATTAATGGGCTATCTTCTGACCTTGGTATTCCCAATTCTGATGATGACCCCAGCTTGCATTCTCCCAATTCTACATTAAACATACATTAGTAAACAATCCTAAATTCTCCACCACAATAATATCCATGTTAAAAAAGAAAAAGCATTTTTGGTAACAGAAGAAAGAACAAGAGAAAACATAGGCAATAGAAATATTCATGCATAAAAACCAGTGCTTAAGCTAATTTGCTATTTTTTAAGGCACATATGTATAGAACCATCACCCGACAGAAGAGTAACAAAATAAAGTCATGAAAGTTAATGAGTATAATTAAACGATGACTTTTTTGTTTTTTATCTCTCTGAAAAACTGAATCGCTTCGAATCATGATTCCAAATGTGTAAAATGTTGCAAATTGCAACAAGGCACTTGCCAATTAACCAAAATATCCTTCAAAACAGGAAAGCTTTAACTCGAAATAAAGAATTAACAAATACCTGAGAGTAGGAATGCGGAACATGAGGAGGGCCAGGAGGGGGAGGATGCGCAGGAGGGTAGTGAGGATGAACGGGATAAGGAGGCTGGTGCGCAGGATATGGAGGGTAATGACTATGGTCGGAGGAGTGTACTGAAGGCGGCGGCGGGGGCGGAGGCGGAGGCCACTGTGGTGGAGGAGAGGGCGAGTGTTGGAGTTGGGGTTGGTAATGGAATTGGGGGGTAGAGTAAGAGGACCACGGCTGGTTGGGCGGAGGTGGTGGTCTTTGGTAAGGATCTGCCGCAGACGGAGGTGGATGAGGAGGGGGTGGCCTCATGTAGGGGCGGGACTGCTGGTATTCCATGGGTTTAGGGTTTATTTGTGTTGAATTAATTACAACGATTTCTCAGAGTGCAGGCGTGTATGCATCTCTATGTATATGAGGGAGAGAACAACGGAACGACGATGGAGGAATCGGGTGAGGATTTTTCAGAAGCCGGGTTGGTTGTCCGAATTATTGGTTCGGATTTTGATTTGGATTTGGATTTGGATCTGAATTATTCGTTTTAAAACTTAAACATGAAAATGAAGAAAAAAATTTCCAACATTGGTATCATTAGGGAGATTTGGATAGCATGGATTATTATTATAATAAAAATTTATTTAAGGTGCAAAGACGGTAAGTGTTTAAAAATATTTATTCAATAAACAATTTTGAAAATTATCTCGTACTTCATTTTACCCTTACAAAAAATTAAGATAAAAAAAAGATGACCCTTGAAAAAATTAAATATGATTTGTCAAAAAAAAAGTTACACATTGGAGCAATTGACTCCCCTTGATAATGTAAAGAATACTACGACGTCACGAAAATGTATAGACTATGAAATCTATACACAACTGGTATTTTTCGAGTCAAAAAGTTCAAGCAGTCATTGCAATTTTTTTTCTTCATTTAGAAAAGTTCAATTCTTGTTGTCAAGCGTGACACAACGGTACAATTGTTAATACAAGTTTCCTTGAAACTCTATGCTGCTTCCTCGTATAAGATTGGTATAGCATGAAATATAAAATGATCCTTGACGTAATATTGTGTGGATTTAGAATCATGCGACAGTGCTAGCCTAGTTAGTCGTGCATACAAGTCGTCCTCATGGAGAAGCTCTGTGTAGTTGCCCATCTGAATGATTCGAGAGAAATCAAAGAGTCAATCTAGCAAAATTAAGATAAAATTATGGATAGCAAATAAAAACGGGTCGACATCCAAAAACAACCGTACATCTAAAAACTTTAGTTACGCTTATGTTTGGGAAAACTAAAAAGTAATTTATAATTTATTTTTTAAAGTCAAACCTAAATTTTAACTACATATTTCGTAGGACATACAACTTTGTTGACGTCGAAAATTGTATGTACAAAACTCAAGCCAACTTAGAATATAAATGAGGAATTTTACTGATAATGACTTGTAAATTATAAGAGTAAATTACAAGTGTTTTCCTTTGTTTTTGCCAAAGAAGATATTTGAAATATCAAATGTTTAGAATCTTCTCATTTCTTGAGAATACCTTCATCATTTTTATAGGGAGAGATATGTATGTATACATCATTTTCTTGTCTTATCAGCTATGGTACCGAGCTAAGAAAGTACATTATTGGAACGTTTGGATTGGTTTAATGAGTTTGGCTTGTCAAGTCATCATGAGTTTATTTTACATGTGGTCCCCAACAATTAATGAATTACTTAGGGAATGAAGTTAAGGCATATGATTGGTGGAATTAGGAGGTGCTGTCATGAGCCTATCCAAATGTAATTGATTGATTGGACATTTGACGGTGTGCAATCATTATGTCTCCTCAATAACGGCGGTCATTAGTACGAGTAGGCCTCAAATGCCCGACCTTAAATTAGCATGAGCTTAACGCATATAACAAACTGTATTTAATGAGGTCGAATTACTCC
>CAIGRQ010238501.1:0-17974 GCA_903798375.1 Fraxinus sp. D2006-0159 | reverse complement strand
GCTGGACATGGTTCGGTTCGGTTCGGTTCTCTTCAAACTTTTGGGTATTTAATAAATGGAATCGTCATGTCCAAATATAATTATGAAATCGTTCGGGTTCGATTTCATTCGTTTCGGTTCGATTCCGTACCATACAATAATGATTTTAAAATTATCAAATGATTTGGGTTTATACGGGAGTGGACGTATTGCTTACCAAATGAAATTAGAATGGAAAAGAGAAGGATAATGCCCAAATATTAGGTTAACTAAAAATTAATTTGGTTGGACTTGGTGTTGGCTGAACTTGGTTGGTTTGTTTAATTAACTTGCTAATTTATTTAGAAAAAATTAGAAATTGGTTTGGGCTGGGCTAGCTAGGCATGGACTTGGCTTAGGAATTTGAGCATTAATCACTAAATTAGTTAATTTGCTAATTTATTTAGAAAAAATTAAAATAATTTAATTAATTCAATATAAAAAAAATTTAAAAATTATTTAGAATCGGTTCTTTGGTTAGAACCGAGAACCGACCCAAACTTATCGATTCTCGATTCGGATATCCGTCCGGGTATTTAATTTATGAAAAACCGCTCAATTTGGTTAAGGTGGGTCAGGTCGGGTATGGTCGGGTCGGTCTGATTCGGTTCAGGAGTTTTGTCCAGCCCTAATACACATGAACCTGCACGTGAACTTATCATTTCCGAGTACCATATTTGATCGAGACACACTCAATATTACATTCCAAAATTTATACTTCCTCTACAGCTAGTTTCTTCGTTCACACTCTTGAGTCCCTGTTTGTCATCCATTTTCTCAAACATAGTATGCTACAATAAACAATCTCTACAACATATTCACTCAATAAAATATTCTACACACAAACCAATAAAATTACTTTACTTTTCGACCATACATTCTCTAAAAAATACTATTCAAAACTCTATTTCTTCTCCCAAAATAAGAGACAAACAGGCCCTAATAATGGGACTCTTTTAACTGTGTGCCACCCTCAATCAAAATCTCTCCTGAGTAATTCTTTTTCTTCTTGTGGAGAAAAACCCTTATTCTAGAGAACTTGTTTGTTGTCTTCATCGGGGCTGAGGAGGCCCCTCCCCTTTTTGGTTTCGGTTTCGCTCAGCAGAATTGCTTCCTTTTATCTTATGTTCATTTTTCTTAGCCATCTTACTTGCAGGAAAATGCAATCGAGCCATTAGAGGTCTAGGTGCCCGCAATTTCCGGTCAAAACCTCTAACACAAACAAATCCTGCATTAAGATTTCAAATGACAAAAAGTGACTAGACAATATAATAAACAAAATCATCGTATTAAACACGCATTTAATTTCAATTATTAAGAACTTGAAAGCAGGGGCACATATTCTGTGTAGCATCTTAAGATGTTCGTATCTTAGACTTCTATTACACTGTTGATCTACATGCTTCCCTCTATAATCTATTTATTTTCCCTTCTTTCAGGTTAAATAGTTCATTAGTTTATTGAAATTCTAGGTCTTTTCATCTTATCGAATATGAATTATTTTACATGATTGTCATCGTAAGAGACAGTTCATACCTTTCCAAAAGCAGTATTGAATATCTTCAGCTGACAAGCCTGGCAAACACCAATACTCTTTCAGCCACTTTTTCATCATATCAAGCTATAAATTAATCACTATATGTACCTTTGAAAATGGTCGAGACGGAGGTTCCGAAGAAAACTGTTCGTCTTGGCAGGTTCCATAACAAATTTCTTGGAACGTCAATAGGATTAAGACTGGATTCATGATCAGCGAATACCTGTAAAAGCATTAATTGTGCATCATAATCTCCATTTATCTGATTCATAAAGATGAGAACATAATCCTCTCCTTATACAATGGACGATATACTCCCTTCTACTGAATCATGGTACCTTTAATCAATGACTTATTAGAGACAAATTAACCAATAATAAGAATAAGATTTACCTCATTGACTTGGAAGTATGTGCCATTGAGTGGGAAGCTACCTCTCATTGCTGTTCTGCACGGTATCTGCAACACCATAATTAATTTAGCTAAAAAGGTCATCTATGTCTATGGTTTTGCTTTTATTGGTGATAATTCTCATTAGGTATATCATTCTTGTGCTGCTCACCAGAAGTGTGCCTCTCACAGTTTGTGATTGTGTTTCTCTTACACGGTTGCATGAAAGGCACGTCTTCTTATCGCACAGTCCCCCTAAATCCTGAGAATCGCATTTACTTTCAGGAGGTTGAATTGAATCTGCGGTTTCACCTGATTCAGATGATGGCAAATTGGGTCAAATGGTATGCAAATAAGAGAGCATGACAACTAACTATATTTTTGTCCCCGTCTCTTGAAAATCTGTTCCTTTCCACTTTAATTAAACTTCTTAACACCTTATTTAATTATCGACAAAGCTATTTTATCTAACATTAATAATTCAAACCAAATAAGAAGTTTTGGAGATTTTAAACCAAACCAATAAATATACAGTGGCTCTAAAAATTGTTACCAATGACATTTGATTTAACACAGAGTATCAAAGGGTTTCAGCCTTCTTTCACCATGAGATACTGTCTTTGTTATTATGTGGACATTTGGGGTGTATAGAAGTGATTCAGCACCATGTAACTCTAGTGCTTACCAGGTGTCCATATAGCAAGGAGGTACGGACTAGGATCATCAAGCTCTCGTCGGTCCAGCTAAGGTTAACAAATTTCATGGTCAGTGGGAATTAATTTGCATATAAGCAAAAATGCAAGAGTTAAAAACAGAGAAAAAATTTCTAACCCCTTTCAGAAGTGAATGTGAATCTGGGAGTTCGTACCTGCAGCAAATTAAGGTTCCGGAAAATGATTATCAATATCAGACTTGATTTTTAAAATAATTGGTCAAGTATCAGCAGAAATAGGTTTATTTAGGTGGCCGCGAAGTTCATTACTTAAGTGGTTGTGATGCAAAAGGTTGTGGGAGGTGTAACAGGTTTCTACAATAATGTCTGATGGTTGAGTAGAATCAATTTTCTAGCTTTTGTAGAATGAATACATTCTTTCTGACTAGCATAAATATATAGCCCCCGTTTGATGCCCATTAAAAAGAGTGTTTTGGGGAAAATGAGTTTTGGAACAATAATTTTTTTGAAGAATGTGTGATTAGAAACTAGGGAAAATTTTGTAGGTTTATGTGCAAAATATATTATTTGTGATGATGTGTAGTTGAAAATGAGTTTTTGGAGAATGGTAGACAAACAGGGGCATAATAGCTTTAATTAACGGTCAGGTGCATAGTTATGTATTAAGTTGATGCTTGGCCAGTGTATTGGCTTACATGTTTTGTTCCAAAACAGAACTTCCAAAGATAGCAACTTGAATTGCATGTGCATTGTATACGTTTTTGCTTTACTAAATGTGATTTGAACATTTGTCTGGTCACACTTAATTCTTGTATAATTTCATACTTAATGAGTTCTAATACTTACACTTGGTGCTCTGTCCGTAATCGATTCACATTCTTCAGTTTGGGCATTGGAATAGAAGCAAGTGCTGGACTCAAAGCAACCAGGGCCTTGGACATATCTCCTTTTTGCATTTCCATGCTGTGTTCTTGCATAAAGCTCTGCAAATTTGTAGTGAATTGTTCTATATTGAGTTCAATGGTAGGGATTTCATCAGGATCCTCATAGAATGCATCTTCAATATCAGTTTCTGATACTTCTGTAAATTGTTCAGGTGTTGTTGGTTCTTCAATAATAGGATCACGTGATCCCATACTTAACCCTGTTCCTCTGTTTAAGTTATCCTCCAATGGAGGTAGTGGTAAAGGCCTCAATGTTATACAGGAGTTTTTATCTGTGGTTGTAGGTGCAGCTTTACTCACTATACGTCCCTCTTCTGGTCCTGGAAGAGCAAGTCGTGCACTGCACCAAACGTATGTATTCATCATATTGGCATGTATATGTCTTGAATTTGCGTACAGTCAATTTCTGATGAGCTTTATGTTGTTGTCATTTACAAGTGTACATGATTATTGAGACCGATGTCTAACCTTGCAAAAGCGCTGGCAAAGTGTCGGCATTCTCCTCTCATTGGGCACACATTACAATTTGGCTCTCTCTTTGTGCAGAAAACCTGTATTTGGTATAAAAAAAATATTGCCTGTTAAAAAGTCATTTCCATGTGGTCAGTGTAAATGATTTCTAATATGTACCAAAAGAGAGATAAAATAAATGATTCTAATAAAGTAAAAATGAGCTATAAGGAATGTGAGGTCATACCTTCCCAAATGTTATCATTTGATAGTGTAGTTCATACCTGTAGTTCCATTGTATATTATTCAGTGAAACATCTAAGGGTATGTCATGACAGTCTTTCACATGGAATTCTTAAGATAGAGTAAAATGTGATTCTGATTAATAGAGTCGTTCTGAGGAAGTAAATTACAAGGTTTTCTGATCCAGGTTACAGAGTCTGGGCCAAAGATATTTCTGTATTGATTCCAGCACTGGATATCTGCTTGGAAACACGATTAATTTCAGGAATGGTTGGTAAAAAATTTGTTGATTACGAAAAATATATACTCACAGTTCAAGGAGATGCAATTGGAGTGATTCGGGAAGTGGTTGGAGAGGAACCCATCCAAGTCGCACAGCAATTCGTCCAACGTTTGTGTCAACCTAACAAACCGAACAGTTAGTGCAAAATTTTATTTTCCTTGTCAGTTATAAGAGATCCATAACTGGTAATTGTCCTTACTGGGAAAGCAAGATGATGAAGTGTTAAGAGGCGTACACACTCCACACTCTTTAGTCCCAGTCCTCGTATGCTTAATAGGTAATCTCTACAAGACATTGTTTTTCATTGAAGTCGGAAAGTGGTTTTTGGAGATGGATAAATATTTTGATTAATACATGATCGGATTAGTTTCTTTGAGAAAGCTTACTTGGATTTGTCTGGTGGAACATATCTTAACCATTCTAGGTCGATTCTTTCATGTTCTCGAACAAGTCGATCCAGAAAATCCTACAGAAATATGTGACCAACGTTGCCTTGGATTTTAGTATTTCAAAGAGTAGATACTTCTAGTGGAGTATTATTAAAATTATTCTCTATACCTTAATTCGCTCTGCTAGCATGTTGTTCATTCCCCTTTCCTTTATTGTTTCAGAAATCTCACGAACATCAGCATTTCTTAATGCTACATAGTCCAGAGAATCCATTGTGTCGTTGCTTCTTTCTTGTTGTCCAATCTTCAATTCAACCTGCTTTCTCAAGCTATCCCAATTAAATGCTTCCATCTTTTCCTTTTCAACCTTTCTCTTTCTTACATTTGAGGTTCTGGTACCTATCTGATTGGGTGGTTCACTCAAAGAAGAGACTTGCTCGAATCCTTTTGCTTTAGTTCCATTTGCCAGGTGTTTCAGATTATCTGCAATAGTTTTTACTTGGACATCAAAATTTTGTACTCCTAATCTGGAGTGAAGGTCTTGACGTACATTACCGCTTGGCATTTCACTGAGCACTTCAGCATGTCTATTGGGTTCTGTCACAAAGATTCTTCCTGGCTGAAATGTCTCATTCCTCTGTTCTTGGTTAGAGTCGATGGAACGTCGACCCTTTATGGTGTGGGACCCTGCTGGTAAACTAATTTGCTGTTCCTGGTGCATGCTTGAAATTGTATGGTCCACTCTTGATTCTTGAAATGTTGGTATTCCAGTCTGCTGGGTGATGAAACTACTGTCTGCATGTGGTCCTACACAATCCTGTGTATGTCCTGCACTGGTTTCCGGGGTTATTTCAAAAGTTGTTGAAGTCATAGAAGACATGGTTTCTTTCTCTGAAAGTCCAAGGAAGCGTGCTTCCCATTCTTCCAAGTCTGTTGTCGTACTGAACTGATAATTACTGGACAGAGGAACAAGTGTCTGATGATGCATCGCGTCAGCAGTGAAAGGATAAGCATGTGGTACACTGCCACCATCCAGTTTCAGGTTTTGTCCATTAGTAACTGGATTTTCCAATTGCTGATTACCAAGCAAGGGTCTCTTATCTGGAAATGAACTTCCCGTCACTTGATACTGATATTCCTGGAATGATGTGATTTTTTCAGCCTGTTGGAAAGAATTAGCACTATAATTTTTTCTGAAATTGCATCCATTTATTTGATCTTCAAATTCTGAATCAGTGGCTAGAAAAAAGAAGGATTCCGTAGAACTTTGTGATGACATGCCATCTTCCTCTTTTCTTCTGCCATGTAAGTTGGTTAAAAATCTCGTTGTTCCCATCTTGTCATTTTCTGCCCCGTGTTCACATGATTGCCTGGATGTTATGCAGCTGAAGTTGTATACTGGGTGCCTTATCATTCTGTGATCATAAATTTTGTTTCGGCCAGGATACTTTATTTGAACCTGTCTTCCTTCAACCAATGGACTTCCACCATTTTGGTAGCATGTTGGCCTGATGGTTGTCGTTTGGAGAGGGAACTTGGCTGCAAGAGACATGTAAGCGGAGCTGCATGCACGGGAAGAGAAAATATAGTGATAATTAGCTCCTGTTGTTAATCTTGTTTTGCCCCTAAGAATCCTGCCAAGAACATTGATTTTACCTTGAAAGATGATCCGACACATTCTGTGTGAGAAACACTCCTATTACTGAGTCTACTACAGATCCTTTCCATTTGGAGAACCTTCTATCTCCTGCAAATATTCCAATCTTGTTTCAAGTAATCAACCATTACTTCATGCATTCTGATGCATTTTGTTCAGGTAAATCAAGATTATATGGTAAACATGAAAAGAAAAAGTTGGTAAATAGAGCTGTTAAAAAGCTTTAGCTCATCAATATGTCTTCCTTTCCATATTTAAAAGTGACGTGGCTAAAAGAACACTCGTTCACCTGTCAACATTAAAGCTGCAAGAAACTTGATGTTACAACTTATATCCCATGTTTACGTGTGAGTCTTAACATGATGGACAGTGAGCTAGATCAGTTATGTCAGAGTGTATCTAACTGTAAAACCATCAATAGAATGGTTTGTCAGGGAAATTTAATAGGTTCCAAGGGGATAAGAATCCCACATTTGAGAATGATGAAAAGAACATATACTGTAGAGGTATCATACGAATCCCACAGTGGAAAAAGATAAGACCATAAACATATTATAAGGGTTTGTATAGTATATAGTTTAAACTTATTATAGTAGTTAGAGCAGAATATGGCAAGGCGTTTGGCCACTCATAAAAGGTGTGAGCGGTGAACCGCTAGTGGTGCATTCTGCACTCCACAATAGTGTGAGGTAACGTGGTGTTAAGCCTTTTCAATCGTTGATTTAAAGCGATTAGAATGTGATGAAATCCAGCTTGCTAATTGGATCAAAGGATGTGCGTGTTGGTAAGATGCAATCTCAATAGTTAGATTAAAGCGTTAGTTGATCATCAACGATCAAGTGATTTAATCACCATAACTATCAATGGTCCACCCATGATACACCAACACGGACACGTGTGTCTCACACGAAACGTTGATAAATTCTTAAAAATTCTTTATTTATATAGTACAAATTTAGTTTTATACTTGTTATTAAATTTTCTTATTGAAATCTTTAAGCATGAGTACCTATTTATTACTTACCGATAACTTTGAATTAACAATATATAATATTTCTAATATAAAAAGAAAAATTATTAGGGTAAAGTGTCCGAAAAGTGTAAGTATCGACTCGTGTCCGACACGTGTCGTTTGAAGTGTCCGTGCTACAGAGTAGTCCACTATACAAACAGCAATACTCATGGTTTATATTAAAATATATAAAGCTTATTAGGTGTACTCGAGGTTCTATTAAATCTTTTCAGTCGTTGATTTGAGGTGATCAGAAGATGACGAAATCATGTGGTGGATTAGATCAAAGGATGGGTATTTTGGACAAAACAATATCTACTATTAGATTAAAGTGTTAGTTGATCATTAGTGGTTAACTTACTTAATCATACAAAGAGAATACACGGTACAAGGGGAGAAGGAACCATGCAGCAAAGGTGTGTGCGCGTATAGAGAAAAGTGCTAAAAAGATAAAAATTAGAGTGAGGTACATGTGTGTATGTCTAGGATGTACAGACACGAACATGCAGACGGGTAGGGGTTAGCATTTTAATAGGTACCCAACCTTCCTTATCGGAGTCGAGAACTGATCGGGTCCCAAATGATTCTCGATTCTTGAACTAGAACCGTGGGTATCCAACTTTGGAACTGAATTTATCACTTTTATAAGTTTTTTTATTTTTTTCAATTTATTCACCCTAACAGAATGACCTCGCTCAACAAATAGCAAGTTTGTAAGGTCCTAGTAGTAAGTACACTAATCAATCAAATTCATTCATTCAAATAATTGAATTACATCACTCTTGCTTGTAGCCACTCATGACCGCACTTACATGTTGCCTGTCCTACAAACCCTTTTTGAGGCATCGCAACAAATCCACGGTCAGAATTGGATATTTTAGGCTAGATATTGGATGTTATTAGGTGGAATATTTGCAGTGGATTAAAAAGTGTTTAAATATGTATTTGATGACATATTATATTTCTTTTTCTAGTTATTGGGAATATATTTTGTATTGTCAATTCATGATTTTTTAAAAATTATGGATAAAACAAAACCCGAACTAGAATTGACAGTTTGGTTCCAGTAATTATGTTGACCAAAATGACTTTATTTACGAAATACTCGAAGTTTAATAGATGTTCTGAGTATTGAAATACCGAATCGACACACTCGATGTCCAAGCCTACCGACAGGTTATTTTGGTAATTGGAGTTAAAATCCAATGAGTAGGTTAATATTGCAAGGGTCCTTTTGCAATGGGTCAAACCTTCCCACAATCTAACACATTTTGAATTAATAAGACCTTGTTGAACACAAATTTTTAAAAAGCAAAAGCCCAATATCACTTTAGCATTACAAGAAAAACATATGATAAAATGAAAAACGGTTTCTCTTCTCTTCCCAAATTTGCATTCAGGTTATCTGCATTCAAAATTAATCTCTGACTAACAAATCTACATAGAACCGTCTCTTCCTCTCCCCTTTCTTGCTTTACCAAGTGTTGACTGGCATTTTGTTTGTCGATCCATTGTTGTCTCTTAGTTTCTTTGCAATTTCTCCTCTTTTTTCATACAAAAAGTGTCAGCTATATGTTGACGACTTGAGTGAATAAGAAAAAACGGGACATGCCAAATGGCGAATATGACACATATCTAGTCATGTTCAATATGTGTCGATGTCCGACACTCTAGCCTTTCCATGCATCAGATAACATGTGTGCGGCGTAAATTGAGTATTTTAATTTTTTGTAGAGAGAGGTTGATAGAGTAAGGAAGCTCTTGGATTATGAGATTTATTGAGTTAATTGATTTCATTTTCTCGATAGTTTGTTGAACAACGTTTAATTCATAATTTTCTCTTTCTTGCTCATTTTTCGTTTTTATTTCCGCTGCATTCATTACTTGGTTGAGATATTTTCCAAACAAGTAGTAGGTACTGGAGATTCAAATGTAAAACAATCTACAGTTATACAGGCAATTTAGTTTGAAACCCTAACATATGAGAAGGTAAAAAGTCATGTTACCTCTTGGAAAATGTAATTAATGATAAATTGGACTTCATAATGAGTAAAAATACATTGAGATCAATTGATCTTCCGCCAGGATCGAAACCAATTGGCTGCAAATTGATCTTCAAATATAAGATGAAAGTTGATAACCTTTGGAAAAGTTTAAAGCGAGACTAGTAGTTAGGTATTATATGTTGTACGAGTTACAAGAACTACTATAAGAATATTAATTTCTCTATTATCAATATATAAATTTGAAATACATCAAATGGATGTAAAAGTAGTGTTCCTAGATAGAGAGCCAAATGAAGAAATTTATATTGAACCAAAAGAATTTGTTATAGTACAAGAGTACAAAGTGCAAATTTAAGTCGCAACATGGACTTCAAATGGGCTCCAAAAAATAGCACGAAAAATTGATCAAATATTATTACAAGTAGTTTCAAGATTGATTCATGTGCAAAAAGAAAATTTCGTGAAAATAAAGGTGTTATATGTCTATGGACAAAATACTAATATTTCGCAACTACCATAAGAGTGTTAATTGCTCTAGTATTAATGTATAAATTTGAAATACAAAGTGTTTCTAGATAGAGAGTTAGATGAAGAAATGTACATAAAATCGAAAGAATCGTTATACTAGATAAAAGTAAAAAGCGCAAATTTAAGTCACAACATGGACTTAAATGGGCTCCAAAACGATAGCACATAAAATGATCAAGTATTATTAAAATGATTTCAGGATTGATTCACATGCAAAAAGCGAATTTCGTGACAATAAAAATGTTATAACCAAAGAAGAAAACATTAAAGATGCTAAGCCATTATTGTCATCTATTAAGTGTTTTAGATGTGATGTCGGATACCAAATTTTTTGGGAAAGAACACGGTATCATGCTAACCTAATCTTACTAAATTGAAAATCTAATGAGAAAATCATTATCGGTACAAGACAATTACCTCAACTTTTGATTCAAGTATTAGATTATACCCTAAAAATGGCTTTGAGAAGTCTCTCAATTGGAATATGCTCAAGTTAATGGATGTTAATGTATACTGTAATGTTAACTAGATCCTACAAAGCTTTTGAAGTCAAGAAAATTGAGCATGTTACTAGTAAGATGTAGTGGCAAGGCCTATATAGAATATTAAACACTTAGAATGAGCAATTTATTATATGGTCTTAGAAGGATTCACCTATGCTAGTTGGATCGGTCATAGAGATTATCGCACCTTAACTAGTGGGTGAATATTCACATTTGGTGGAGCTATACATTGGGGCTGTAAGAAGAGAACATGAATAGTGGACTCCACTATGACAAATTTATTTGTAGAACTCTCTTTTCCCAATAAAGAAGTTGAATGGTTTAGGTATTTATTAATAAAATTCTTATTAAGGCAAAGTCAATGCCACCTACATCTTTACATAGCGATAGTGAATCAATATTATCTGTAGTACAGAGCTTATTGTTCACCAAGAAATATTGGACGAAAACATAATTAAGCATGAGAATTGTCAGCTCATGATGTAATAACCATGATTTTATTAAGTCTAGTCAAAACTTGACAGATTCATTGGTGAAAGGCCATGCAACGCATCTAGTTTGGAAACTTCAAACTAGATGGGACTAAAGCCAACAAATAATTACCAATGATGGAAACTCAACACAAAGCTTGAAACATCAAGATCTCATGTCAATGAGTAACGTACATTGCATTAGTGATTGCATGCACTGTACACGTCCCTAAGGAAAAAGGCTTGAGGCGTGTAACAAGTAAAGTGATAAACTATTATTCTTTTAATAGACTTATAATACGTTTTCATGGAGTACGTAATTAAATTAATGTTCTTGATAATTCTTCCTACATGAGTGTCGGGGATGTCATTGTCTCCTATGTGGCTTGGCTAGTTACTTAATTAAGCCCATGGAAAAACCACGACATTAGACACGTGGCTAATTCACATGTCAAGCATGTGAACATGCGAGAGTATGAAATATCGTGTCATTTTTTTCGGTTAACGGTTAGAACTTTGTCTCCCTCTATCATGTCACGATGATTAACCTTGAAAGTTTTCAAATGAGTGAAGTTTCAAGTCCAAAAGACAACCAGTATCCAGGCATAAGTTTTGAAGCCGAAAGATAGATATAAAAAATTTAGTTCATTTGGTAAAATGGTTGCAGATTGTTGAATAATATTTTCCAAAAAAAAAATAAAAAATTTAATTTGTTCCCACATTGGAAAATCATCAAATGGTTAGTTGGCAAAATTAAAAAGGATCCAAAGGGGTAAGAATCCCATATTGGAGAAAGAGAATATAATAGAAAATTCTAGAAGTATATCAGGACTCCAAGGGATAAGAATCCTACATTGAGAAAAGATAAGCCCACAAATCCAATTTATAAGGGATTGGGCTGAAAATAGTTTAAAATATTAAAGTGGTAATTATAGAAATACGAGAATGCATTGCCTATAAGCAAGCATGGAGTAGGAAGTGACACCGTGGCTATGGTAGTGGCATATTATGCACGACACACAACAAATTGGTGCAAAGTGCAATTGAGGTTCTACTAAATCTTACAATCATTGATTCAAGGTGATCTTAATATGATGAAATCGAGCAGGTTATCAGACCAAAGATGGGTCTGTTCGCCAGATGCAATCTCAATAGTTAGCAATAGGCAGCAATGTTACTATTTGTTTCTTATAATAAATAACTACTGACAAAGATTTCGAAGTTTTATTGCATATAAATAAATAAATAAAATTTACATTCCTTTATGTGGTATTCCAAGTTTGATTTTTATTAAACAATTCACTAATTGGGTATCTAACATGATGTGTAAAAAGTAAAAACCGCAAGTATTTGTTGGATTAGAGAATCGTGGTATAAAATATAATTAACTAGCATAAGCATTATATTAGTAATTATATTAAATTTCAGAGTTCTGCATGCAAATACCTTGAACAAGATGCATCCGTGCAATGAATGAGTCTACTCGTCCATGGAACACTTTTCTTTCCCCTTCCCACCTTTTTTCTCTTTCCTCATCCATCGTTTCTGTGCTCTCACTTCCTTCCTTCCCCATCAAAAGGTTCCACAATCTGTTAGTCTCAGGGTCGAGATCCACTTTTGGCCGTGGCTTGTGTTTCCTGAGTGGATTGAATTCCGCATGTGGAACAATTACACTGTCTCTTTTGTATGGTACAAGTGCACTGTGCTCTGCCCCAACAATTTCCTTGCCATTATTAGCGATGTGTAGATCTTCGAAACAATCTATAATTTCATCAATTGAAGTTATATGTCTCTGTTCCTCTAATGAGCCTGCACAAAAATAGAAAATCTGCTTTACTATTTCAAATAATAAATTTGTACAAGAGCCATTCAGGTTGATGCTAAATGTATAGCTTCGCAACATATAGCTACCTGCAGGTTCTTTGATGGAATATTGGTAGGCTCGTGCACTCTTGCCTTCTTGCTTTAACTCTTTGTCCATACTGAATGCTTGGCCGGAGAATGCTGGTCCAGTGGTCTTTTTTTTCACTGACAAAGGAGCAGGAGAAGTTATACTTTGATTTCCTTGAGTTGATATAGGGTCTCTCTGGTATGGATCCTTCAGATTCCAATTAGCAGTCTGGTTGTTGACATTTTTTGCTTCAGTGGTTTGATAAAATTTCTTCTGTGCAATTTTTTCTGTATAATGCACTTCAGATAAAGTATGTTGCTGCTGAATCTCACTTGTGACCTTGCTGACTACATTGTTTGACTTTTTGCCGGTGTTTTTTCGTTCAAGCTCAGGTTTTTGTAATCCATAATTCAGGTGTGATATGGAACCATTTTCATGGACACTGTCGGTGCCTCTTCCTTCAACCCGCCTTGAGCAATCTTTAAGAGCTGTAATACAAGAGGGCGAGCTGGGTGAGGTTCCATCAAATCTACCCTTGACCTTCTTTTTCTTATAAATTTCTGAACTTAATTGCCATAAGTTGCAGCTATCACTGCTATGCTGGCCTGTCTTAGAAACTCTATGGCACAATAGTTGAGAGCCTGTCTTGACAATTCCAGGATTTGTCGGCCGAGTGTCAGAATATTCTCTCTTTGATCCTCGTTCCTCAGTTATATCCACCAAATCTTCTAGAAGTTGAGACCTACTCTGCAGCATCAATTGCCTCTCTCTATCAAGCTTTGCTTTAGTGGTATTTGCTTGGATAACATGCTGGGCTACTCCTCCACTGATGCATTGATTTACCTGTTTGTACCCACTCTGGCTGCCTCTCTGGTTTGTTTTGCCATTTCGCATATTCAAAATCCTTGCGATCACATTCAAAGTCCTGTCCTTCACTGTAGTTGGTGGCACTACAGATGCAAGAGGTAATGACACTTGTTGCTGGATTTGATTTACAAAGCGGATGGAAGAATATAAATTCTCCGTTTCAGGTTTCTCTAAATTCAAATCGAAAGGCAATTTATTTTCATTATTGGTCTCTGCCTGGTTATCACCTTTTCCTTCCTTGCTTTCCTTTTCGACCCCATTTTCCAATTCAAAATTTAACACTATCCTACACGGTTTTGCTGCAGAGCTAAGATTAACAACTTTGTCCTTATTTTTTTCATCAGTCAGTTGAGTAGAGGTCTTGATGTCCTTTTTGGGTTTATATTTCATTTTTCCCGAAGTATTTCCTTTGGGAGTATTATTGTTCATAGGAGCAGGTTTTGGAGTCCTTTGGGGTTTCCGTTCCATAATTACCTTTGGCCGGTGTTTTCTTCTTTTGGGTGGTTTCTGCTGTGGTGTCTTGTTCAGATCAATTCCCTCATAATTTTTGTCCTCAGAAATGTTCTTTTCCTGAAGTGATGTTGTAATGGCTGCAGATGATGAGTCTAGTCTGTTCAAATGCTCATCATGTTTGCCCTGAACATCTTCAGGTAGTTGAGATATTTGGACGTTTTCCTGCTTGTCTCTTTCCAGACTTGAGATTGTGCCTATCAACAAATGTGATACTGCTGCTACCTCGGGAAAAACATCTCTGGGTGGCTGAGATATTTTGACATTCTCTTGCTTATCTTTTTCAGGGCTCGAGATTTTGTCGACTAAAAAATGTGTTACTCCAGCTAGCTGCGAGCTCCTCAACTGCTTTTGCTCATCTGGTGTTACTGGCGCTGATTTGAAGGAGCCAGGTGCACTTGAGGATTCACCAGCTTCTGATCTTGGGGGTAAATTCAGGTTATAATTGAGCCGACAGGGGACTGGAAAAAAATTTGTTAACATACAGCATCCAATATATCAATTAGGGATTAAATTCCAATTATATTCTATGTGAAAATTTGTTGATGTTCATATTTTCTGTGAATATGATAACTGAGGTAAAGAACACTGTCAGTCACCAACTTAGAGGGAAGTTTCATGTTAGTCACCAAACTTTATTTTGTTCACAGGATTTTTTATTTTTTTTTCTTTTCAGTTTAGTTTACTTACTCAACTGCAATCTGTTTAGTTTTTCTAACATAATCTCTGATGTGGAAGACCTACATGTTAATGCCACATCAAGTCTTTATCATTAGACATTTTGTTAACAACACTTAACTTTCACCTACCATTATATCAACCATGGAAGGGGGTCGAGTTAATCCCATGATAATCATATGCCCCATGAAGGATCATAACCAGTTGTTCGGCAACTAACACTTATTCACCTTTGTCTACGGCATGAATAATAGATTTTAACTAAGTGACCAAACTGAACAAAAAGAACATTTTGGCAACCATTTTTAATACAAAATAAAGTTTACTGACTAACATGATGTTTTGCTATTAGTTGAGTAACTAACGATATTTTAGCCTGAAAGAATGTCAAGTCCTGAATAAGGACTAGCATATAACGTTGAAGTGAATGTATTCTTTTCTTAATACATATGAAAAGTGCAAACGAATTGTTTTGTTCCTTAATCTATGGGTTTTGTTCCTTAATCTATGCACTTGTAATTACTACATCGTGCAACATAATACATTTTTAACTAATTTTTTCTACTTTAATATTGTCAGTACTATGCAATTCACCTTACAAAACATGTCATAAATATATTATTCAAAAGTTGATTTGCTTACCATTTGGCAGATTTAGTTGGTTGTAACCACTGATATCTTGGTTTGAGTGCAAGACATGATTTTGCTGAAGTATCAAACCGGTGGCTTTGTGCCTCGTCCAGTTCCTTTCAACTCGAGAATCTGGATGGAGAATTGTAGGCTTATCCACAACACGAGTTTTTTCCATTGGTGCATCATTTATGGCTGGAGCATATAGAGCATTCTTCATCCCAGGTAATTCTGTTAAAGGATTAACATTCCAAACAAGGCTATCATTGTGCAAGTTCTGCACACTGGAGCCAAAGTTTCCAGCACTATGATTAAAGCCAATGAACCTCTCAACTGCATTAACATCTTGGTGGTCATGCTCCTTGTTATTTAGATCTACAAATCGAATTGGACTGACATTCTGATGCCCATTACAGGTCGTCTCATCTTGTAACAACCCAGAGTAAATTCCAAGTAATTCCTGCCAACTTGTCGTTTCCATCTGATTCCCTAACAATTCAGCTGGAGTGCCACTCGGCCTCTGCAGAAGTGGCTTCTCCGGTATCACGGGAATCCATTGATTCCTTTTCTGCATCACTCCCTTCTCCCGAGGAACAAAAATTGCCTCCCCAAGTGTGTTTCGAATTCAAGTAACCTCACAAATATTCAAATTGCTATTTTGTATGCACTTCAGCTGTGTTCTTGTGCAACAAACTTCAATTATAATTGTCAGTAAATAAACTTTTGTATACCAAATTTCTTTTATATCAACTGATCATGTAAAACTCCCAAAAAATAATTATCACTAAACTAACCTGCCTGATACTAAAATTGTCAAATACACATGTGAAAAAAATGTATTTTCTGCTGTTTACATAATAGAACAACATCCATGCAATAAATTCCAAAAATCAATTATCATTCTCTCTCTGTGTATGTGTATGTGTGTGTGTATGTATTAGCAAAAGCGCCTAAAAGAATAGTAAAAGGATAAAAATTGAGGACTCAATTCCAAATTTGAACGCGTGAGATTGAAATTGTAAACAGAATAAAACAAAACCCATAAAAAAAATCTGTGCAGAGATTCTCTTATGCGATTCTATATAAAAATGCGATCGCGTGCTTAATTGTGGTTTTTAGCCAAATTAAAAGCATGTTAATTGAGTTATAAATGCATAATTTAAAATCTTGGAAAAGAAATTTACAGCTTCAAACTCACCAAGCACTCTACCTGGCATAACCGGGACGAGTCTATACCACTGAGCCAACTCAGCTTCGTTAAAACCACGGTGAGGTGGGAAGGATGGAGGCAATAAAGCATACACAGAAATCTGCATTGTTAGGTATGTTTCAAATTTTTGGCAATAAGAATGCATAAGAAGAAATCTTTCTTCAAAGACTTCAATATTTATAAAAGAATTTTAAAATTCCATTTACAGGATGGTAAAAGAATAGGGTGCCATGTTTAGATACCAAATTGTCATATATTCATCTCACACTGTATCAATCCATATTAGTGTGACACATGGATCTCCTATTGGGAGTAAGGAGTTCGCCGCACTCTTATGGATTATGTACCATAATTCATTAAAATATTAAAATTTTAAAAAATACTATTTCTACTTATTAATTTTTTTCATTTAAATTCAGTTGAATATGATATTTTGTGATTATTAGAGTTTTATAATTTTAGTTGAAGATGATATTGTATTATTATTAGAGTTTTAGTTAAATACAAATTAGAAAAGAATATAAAAAGAATTAAATGAAAATAAATCTAGTGAATGAATTTAGAACGATATATTTTTATTGGATTAATTTTACAAACGGTCACTAAACTTATCTAAAATTTACAAAACGGTCATTGAAGTTTAAAACTTGCAGAAACGATCATTGAAATTTCATGCGCTTTCACAAACGGTCACTAAAGTTTTAATTTGTTTCACAAACGGTCACTGAATGACTGTTATAATTTTAATTCAAACTTAAAGGACCAAAACTCGTGGATATAGAAACTTGACCACCTCAAGTGCAAATTTCTTTTAAACAAAAATACATTATATCTTTATGTGAACTAAAATAAATAAAAGTGCATTAAAAGCTAGGAAATATATGTACGATCATACAAAAACATAAAAAAATATTTATATCTCATATCTAAATTTATGGTGTTTTACGTATATAGGGTGAACGAGAATTGAAATATCACTTTTACAATTTTCATCTAATTCACTCCAAAGGTGGCACTTAATAGCAAGAATTTTCACTCAAGGTGGTTAAGCTTCTATATCCACGTGTTTTTGTCTGTTAAGTTTG
>CAIGRQ010238491.1:504-12278 GCA_903798375.1 Fraxinus sp. D2006-0159 | reverse complement strand
ATTACCTGTGATATTGATCCAATGGTATGTGACATGTGGATATTGACTTGTTACTTATGCAATATGACCTGTGACCTGTAACATATGAATTGTACATGTGAACTGAATCTGTGATTTGTTATCAGTGTACAAAGACATGTAGCATCTGATATGTGACTAGTTGATATTGATTTGTGACCTATACAATATGACATGTATTATTTTATCGATGACCTGTAAACATTGATCTGTAACCTATGCATGATGATATCTAACTTGTGAACTAGTACATATGATTTGTGACATTTAACAAGTGCACATTGAACTTTGACNTAAACATTGATCTGTAACCTATGCATGATGATATCTAACTTGTGAACTAGTACATATGATTTGTGACATTTAACAAGTGCACATTGAACTTTGACAACTGAATTATATTTTGTAACAAGGAACCTTTGACTCGCGCTAATGAACATGTGGTCTCTAAGGAGTTTTTATTGATTCACAATATAGATTTTTATGGGATTCACTACAACAAAAAGAGTCATTCGCAACATTAAAATGGTAACATTTGTTGATAAATGTTGCTAAAAGGGATTTTTGGCAATATTTTAGTAAGTGAATATTGTCATTGGTTAGTATAAATGAGTTTTGGCAACGTGATTTTGAAAAATGTTGCAATAGACCCCTTTTGCAACGTTTATTGAGTGTTGTAAAAAATCTCACATTTCGCAACGTTTGTCAAACGTTGCGAAAAGTGAGACTTTTTGCAACGTTTGTCAAACGTTGCGAAAAGTGAGACTTTTAGCAACGTTTGTCAAACATTGCGAAAAGTTTCAGTTTTCGCAACGTTTGACAAACGTTGCGATAAATCCCATTTTGCAACGTTTGTCAATTTTTTTTTGGGCTCCAATTTTTTTGGGCTCTAATTTATTTATTTATTTTTTTTAATTTTTTAATTTTTTTTAAGTTTATACCCAGCCCAGCCAAATCAAAATTGTACACCTTTTTTCTCCTTCCCACCCAAGCCTCATTCCATTTCATCCAATCACCCCCAAATTGACAAATCCCTTCCCACCCTTCTTCTCCTCTCCCGTTCTCCATTTACGCAGACGCAGTCGCCAGTCGGAGTTGTAGCCTATGGTGAGTCGGTGACGGACGGTGTCACGGTGGACCAGTCTTGTTGAACAGAAAAGGCCTCACTCTAGTCGATTGGATGTTAAGAAAACTATGTTTTTTAAAAACAATTTGGCCATTATAGCAAGTCGATGGGTAGGAGAGGTCTAGTCCCAACTGTGAAAACACTTTTCGGCCACTAATACAAGCTAGTTTAGACATGTTAATGAGCCAAATCAATTCGAACTGACTTGCCTATTCGAAAGGTTTGGTTTAAGTTTCAATCTTTATGGTCCGTTTCAAACCGCTAAACCATTTACAAAAAGAATTTGAAAATAAATTAATTTAAATTTTATCCAACCCAATTAAAACTAAACTCATCTCAATTAAAAAGATACATCCATATTAGATATAATCCAATTAAACTCAAGATCTAAATAGATAATTGTGTGTCACAATTAATTAATTAAATTATATCCAAATACCTACCGGTCATCGCAATTGTTAATGCAAAACCTTCAAATGGATGAAGTATTGAACAATTGCTGGCGAACCCTATTCATCGACCACCCATCACAATTGAGTAGATAAATAAATTTAGATTTTTTAACTCAAACTCACATAATTTTTCCCTCTACTAATAATTTTCTCGAATTTTGGCTAAATTCCCAAGTCAATTTATCCAAAATTTCTTATTTTTTTTTGTAATTATTTGCTATATTTTATTGGTAGTTGTGTTGTTTTGTTCTAATTTGTACCAGACTCTCTTAAATTATTAGTGGGTAGCATTTATTTATTTGCGTCTCAATTTTCTAGTTGGGTCACTCAATTAATAATTTATATTTTAACTTAATTTCTAGATTTTATTGTTGATTGATAGAATGATTTGGTAGACTGTTTAAATGATCGTTTTGAAGATTTGATCAAAAAGCCTTTCCACATATTACTTTGGTGAAAATTGAATGCAAATAAATACAAGATTGTCAACCCCAAATTATTAAAAATGTGTTAGCTATATAAATATTCACAATTATTTCTAAATTTGCATTCCCTACTAGTGATTGAATTCTTGATTCCTTCAGAAATGAAAATATGGTTGAGGCAGTGATTTGCCCTAAAATAACATATAGTGATTTGTCAATATTTAGATTAGGTAAAAACATTGGATGATTCACAAAAAAAATGTTATAGAAGGTATTATCATATTTGATCTTTTTATACAATTTTATTATTATTTGGTTTATATCATTTAACTATAATAAGTGAATTCATGGTTAAAATGTTCATGTTGTTGAATTATAAAGACTAGGATTAAAGAACTTTGGTTTGTAATATTTTTAGTGATGCTATTTATGTTTTAATGTGAAGTTTTAGACTAATATTTATGATTTAACTTATTCGATATATGCTATTTTTTCTTTGTTAAATCATGGTTTTAAATCGAATCAAACTGAAAAAGTGGTTTGAATTGGTTTGGTTTAGAAATTGAAGTAGTTTAGTTTGATTTGGAAAAATTCCAAACTACTTTAAATTATTTGGTTGCAAAATTTATCACAAATCGTCCAAACTTAATTTACCCCTACCTCTAACTATTCGACTAAAATTCGTCAATAAACCTAATGTGGAAAAACCTGGTGACGATACTTTGTAACTCGAGTCATGTTAAATTTATAATAGTAGTATATATCTATAGCCTTGCGTCGGAAGATGTTAGGTTTTTTTTTTTTTTTTAAAACCCAACAAGTCAAGCTATGATTTTTGTATCGGTAGATGTAAAATTTCATAGGCTTTGGCACAATATGGAAAAAAGTGATTAATACCACGAGATGAAATCCAAAATTAGAAGCTAAACCCAATCACTTGTGATGGCCCGTTTGTACCTAGTTTGGCCAATTAGTTGTTACCTTAATTTTTGCCCTAAACTATATATGAGTTGCCCCCTTTTTGAGTGAAAACGGTGGCACACGTTTTGCAACAGAGAGAAAAAAGGCAGCCATTTTTTCTTGCAATTGAGAGCTTTGCTTGCTTTCTTCCTTTTTTCTTTTCCTTCTTTGTGTGTTGAGGCCATTGTCACTTTCCTTGGTGGAATTGAATATTTTGTGGGCTAGGAAACAAGAGGTAACACAAGTGATTTCGGTTGGAGTTTCAATTGTTGGAGTATCCTCGTATTGATCGAAATAAGCTTACTTTGCCCTATTATTGAAGACAATTTGGGATCTTTGTTGATATACAATTGGTATCAAAGCGAATGTTGGTACAAAGCAACGAAAATAGATAAACAAAACATTTGAAATTCATCAACCTGAATGTGTAAATCCATTTTTTGGCCAATCCCGATGGCGAGATGAAGCCAGCATACCAGCGCGTAAGGCATGTTACAACCTCAGCACGACGGTGCATGAAGACCATGCACATGAACTGTCATCGCAAGTCATAACATGTGGAGACTTTTATGGGAAAGCGTGCTAAAGATAGATTGTTCCTGAAAGTTCTACAGACTAACTGGTGGTGTTCTTTTTTGTTCCGAGCAATACACTGATTCTGGACAGTTTTGTCTTTGGTGGTTCGATTGTTAATTCTTGTTACTGTATTGCTACAGTTGCGGGAAGCTTTAGAGCGAATAATAGTAGCCCTAAAAGTGTAAAAGTTCGCATCTCTAGCTAAATCTATGGGCCAAAAGATTAGTCCGCTCGATTTTGTGTTCTTTCTCTGTTATTATTGTATTTTAGATTATCATGTTGGGTAGCCATTTACTTGTCACATTAGAGGTCATCGTGTAGGGTGACTTTAGGTTTGGAGTTACCATGTGGGATAATCATTGACATTTGCAAGACTTAGGTTATTAAATTCTAATCCGTTGGTCGTTGCAAAGGTTATTTTTCATTGGCTATTGGCAATAAAAGATGAAATGTATTCTTATTCAACAAAAAGTTTCTAAAGCACCTGATGGAAATTTTCTAGCAGTTTTATCTAAAGATGAGAAAAATAAAAATGATGAATTAGCTTGTACTATTATTTTACATCTTTTTGTTACTGTTTTATGAAGAGTTAGTAAACATGATTCTACACAAAAGCTTTGGAAGAAATCAAAATATATTTATTTGTTAAAATTCACTCCAAATTTGCTTATTTTGCTTAAAAGTTTTTCAGTTTCAAAATTGATGCTTCCAAAGATTTAGATGACAACCTGAATGTTTTTAACAATTTGGTTCAAGGTATTACAAACAGTAATGAAAAAGTTTTCGAACAATATAAGGTTATTATCTTGTTGAATGTTATTCTTGATGGTTATAAAGATGTGAAAAATGCTATTAAGCACGCAAATGACCCTTAAATATCTGATATTGTCATAGACTCATTAAGAATTAGTGGTGAGGTTCACATGATGAGAGGTAGACCTCAAGCTTGGCATGGTGAGGTTTATTGATAATAAACTCTCTTATGGCTATTATTGCATTTGCGACTATGTGAAATTCCATTTGCATGAATGATTGTTTGATTCTGGTGCATTGTTTTATGCTACATTTTATTATGTTTGTCGTGTATGTTTGCATAAATTTGAGAGCGATCTTGTTACTGTGTATATCGTGCTAGCATGCATAGTGGTTAGGATTACTATTGTAAGGTTTAACAGTAGTGTGTTCTTATGTCAGTAGGTACATTAGGAATTAGTGTGTCAATTTAGATGTTTACCAATTAGATATGAAGAGTGATCAATCTAGTGAGCATTATTGGTGATGAGAGGAGAGATTCATTCTCTAGATAAGAGTTACGCGAAAAGTGGTAGGATATTTATAGTGAGATCCTTTTTTGGGGTTACTTATACATTGATTGCATATGTTGACCGTTCATTTGATTAAGTTGGTGTTGATTGTCATTCTTTGTGTATTGAATGTAATACCCCAAACACACATACAACATATAATGAGCGTAAATTCAACTTTTGAGAAATTTAGGGTAACTAACAACTTTACCATTTTCTAGGGGCCTTGTGCTTATAGTCCTAATAATTAAATATATGAGTTTTACGTGAAATTGCAATTTAAATTATATTTTGGTCACACAAATTCATATCAGAAAAAAGAGAGAGGAGAAAAGAAAAAAAGGGAGAGACACCATGAGAATGGAGAAAGAGGAAAAGTGAAAGAGAGAAAAAAAGGGGAAAAAAGAAAAGAAAAGAATAAAAGTCTTCTGGTGCGTTCGAAATCCGTTCGCAAAAAATTTTAGTTCTAAGTAGCTCAAGTATACAAGCAATTTAACGAATAAGGTATGGATTTCTCCAAATGCCAAGTGGTTTTGTATTTTTACTTTTTAATGTTTTAAGTTAAGTAATTTATGTGCTATTATGTGATCCTGATTAATAGTAAGAAAGTTATTGTGGGTGATACCATAGAGTATTATGTAGATCTACACAGAAACTAGCCATAGAACTAAAGACCTTAAATGGAGATTGTGAATAGGTATGACCTAATTGAGAATGAGACGGTCCGATGTCTATCCCACTAGGAAATAATATTATGTGCGTAACATACTTGCGTTTTACATTAAATTGTTAAAATATTACCATGAAATATGTACTAAGTACATTCATATACTCATTCCATATTCTAAATTATTTTTACAGATGCTTGATTGATCGGAGTTGGAGGTTGAGATTGCCAATAGAGTCCATATCGCTGGATCTATAATTCTAATTTTTTTTTCAATATTTTGTATTTAGTTAGAAAACTATTTTGTATATCAAAATTTTATTTATTTAATTCCCAAAATCGATGTTGAATTACAATTGAGGATTGGATTAATTGACCTTTTTATGAGACATAAAATAGCTTATTTTATTCCCCATGTTTCTTTGAATTTTGTATTACATTATGAATCGATAAACTTATTTTATGGATAAAGGAACGTTTGAGTAACCCTTTTTGGGAATAGGTTTCGAGGCATTACAACATTGTCTAATATTTCCCAATCTCAAGTTAAAGCTTCTGTAAATTTAATAGCAACAATTTTAGGAATTTCAAATAATTAACAAATAAAAAGAAACAGTATTTATGGGAAATTCATTATTTGAGTTTTCGTGATTTCAGTATTCGCAAGACTGAAAGACTTTTTTCAAAAAGATTTAAACTATCTAAAGGGCGTTTTGAAATTAATTGGTCTACTTGTGACCCTCCTTGGAAGCCTTTGTAGTTGCACGTTATTCAAATCATCAAGACGAAAAGCAATATTGTAAACCCACTAAAAAAAACTGTAAAGCTCATTTTGCCAAATTTCATTGGAAGTAATGAGAATATATTGAACAGAAACAACATTATTTATACTCAAAATATTCTCTCGTTGTCAACTATATCATGTCACTTGAATTGACTTGAATGGCCTCTAATATACAATCCTCATTTTTAAGGTTTAGATGATAGCTAACTTAACATGAGAATTACTAGTTGCTATGGAAGAGATGGCACAACAACAACCACCTCAATAGCTATGAGGCATGCCTGAATCATCTTTGATTATAGAATAGTTTCACAAGATGTACCCACCCGTGTTTGAAGGTGGCCCCCAATCCACTGGTTGTTGAAGAATGGCTTCGCCATCATGAACGCATCTTCAGGTTTATGGAATGTATTGATGCCCAGAAAATCCTTTATGCAGTATTTTTAATAGATAAGTGAGTAGGTCATTAGTGGGAGATGACTACTAGATCACGCATCGAGAAGCAACATGATAACCTTACATGGGCACAGTTCAAAGATGCAGTTCGTCAAAAGTATTTTTCAGTTACTTACAAGAATGAAGAAGAGTTCCTTGAGCTGAAGCATGACAACATGATGCAAACTGATAGTGACGTTTCGAGGAGTTATTTAGATTTGATTCACATTAGGTGGATTCAGAGGAGAGACGAGCTCGCCATTTTGAGCGTGGACTGATGACTAACATTAAGAAAGTAGTAGCAATATTCCAATTGGGTACTTATTAGGGAGTTCTGGAGAAGGCTCAAGTATATGGCTTTGACGATGACGAGATTAGTGAAGGTAGTAAACAACAGACTAGCTCCTTAGACAAACTCAAATGGTATGACAATATCAAGATGAATGAAAAATATCCCAACAAGAAGGGAAGGACAGAAACAAGTGCCAACATTAGCGAAAGAATCAATAATCGTTCTATCCCAAATGTCAAAAACCTCATCAAGAAGAATGCCTGGTAGGAAAAGGTGTCCTTTACAGATGTGACAAGCCAAGACACATTACCAAGATTGCAATGAGGGACAACCTAAGAAGGTTGAAGATCCAAAGGTGGACAAGACAGTTTTTACTTTAACCCAAGAAGATGCAGAGAATGACTGCAATGTGGTGGCAAGTATCATATCGATCTCTAACATGCCTGCTTTTATATTGATTGATTCAGGAGATATACACCTATTTGTTTCTTCAATATTCATTTCAAAGTTGAATATAGAATGTGTACCCATTGATAAAATATTAGAAGTATCACTACCATCTGGGGATGTGCTTGATGCAAATTATATAGCGAGGAATCTAAATTTAGAAATGGATGGCAAGATTAAAAATAGACTTGGTGGTCTTAAACATGAAAGCTTTTGATGTTATAGATGGAATGGACTGGTTGTCGAAAAATCATGTAACCATTCGTTGTTTCAAGAAGGATGTAACTTTTCAATGACCTGGTAAAGAAAAGTTTCATTTCTGTGGAACAAGGATAAATCATCTACCCCAACTTATATTAGTAGTGCAGCCTAAGCACTTGTTGAAAAAGAAGTCTACTAAGGGGTTCTTGGTATCTTTGACATTATTAATTAGAAGGAATTAACTGTCAGCAAAGTTCGAGTGGTTAGGGATTTTTTAGTTGTATTTCCAGAAGATTTACTAGGAATGCCTCTTGAACGAGAGGTTGAATTCACTATTCACCTTGTATAGGGTGCCAAACTAGTTTCAAAGACCCCTTGTCTATAGCACTAGTAGAACTTCAGAAATTGAAAGTACAATTGCAAGAGTTGCTAGATAAGAGTTTTATTAGACCTAGTATCTCACAATGAATATCTCCAATATTGTTCGTAAAGAAAAAGGATAGATCGATGAGAATGTGCATTAATTATCGAGAGCAGAACAACATTACAATTGAAAATAAGTATCCTTTCAACAGAATTAAAGATATTGGACTAGCTGCAATGTGCCAAGGTCTTCTTGAAAAATGATTTAAGATCAAGCTATCATCAATTGAAAATTAAAGCAACTAATGTTCCTACGATAGCATTTAGAACTCGATATGGGTACTATGAGTTCTTGGAGATGCCCTTTGGTTTGACAAATGCACTAGCAATTTTCATGGATCTCATGAATCAGGTTTTCCATAACCATCTGGGTCAGTTTATTATGATCCTCATTGATGATATTCTAATCTATTCAAAAAGCGATCATGAACATACGAAATACCTAAAGATTATTCTCGAAACACTAAAGAAGGAGAAATTCTTTGGCTTATTAGAGTAGGATTTCTGGGTCACGTGATCACAACCTAATGAACTGAAGGTGACCTAGGCAAAGTGGAAGTAATCACCAATTGGTCTTGGCCAACTAATGTTAGAGAAGTACGTAGCTTTTTGGGATTAGCAGGCTATTATTGTTGTTCATTGAAGGGTTTGCAAAGATTGCCATCCTAATGACTCAGTTAACGAGAAAGAACGTGAAGTTCCAATGGATAGATAACTGTGAACAAAAATTCAGGAACCTAAATAGAAATTGACCTCAGCTTCTGTCTTGGCCATACCCAAAGTGTTAGAGGGCTTCATTATCTACAACAATGCATCTATAAAGGGTTTGGGATGCTTATGTAGCACGGTAAAGTTATCGCATATGCTTCTAGAAACTAAAATCTTATTAAAAAAAACTACCCAATGCATGACCTAGAGTTAGAAACAATAGTTTATGCATTAAAGATATGACAGCACTATCTCTATAGAGCTAAGTACGATATTTATACAAACTACAAGAGCCTAAAGTACTTCCTTGATCTAGAAGGAAGTGAACATGAGATAGTGCAGATGGCTAGAATTGGTGAAAGATTATGATTGTGCCATAAATTATCATCCAAGAAAGGCCAATGTAGTTCCTGACGCATTAAGTAGGAAAACAAAAGGAAATCTGACATATCTACCCACTATACAGAAATCATGGGTCAAAGACATAAATCATTTTGTGACTTGAGGTAATCCCACCTTCAGTAGATATTGCAAGATGAATTACGACTCTTACAGTTGAACCCACTATTTAAGACTGAATTAAGAAAGCCTAGGATAGTGATTCATTTCTATAAAAGATCAAAGGTGAAGTTGGCACAGACAAATGAAATGGTTTTAAGTTAGCCGAAGATAACACCTTGATGTTTAAAGGAAGATTGTGTACCAAAGAATGAATATATACGAAAATGAATATTAGAAGAAGTTTACTTTGTCCCATATGCAGCATGTCTTAGCGGTACGAACATGTATAAAGACCTTCAAAGCACATTCTGGTGGCGGAATATAAAAAGAGGAATAAGTCTATTCTTAGAGAAGTGCATGGTTTACAATAAAGTGAAAGCAGAACATTAGAGGCCATCAGGTTTATTAAATCCACTAGAGATTCCTGAATGGTAATGGGAACACATCATTATGGATTTTGTAGTAGGTTTTCCAAAATCAAACAGAGGAACCGATGCAATCTTGGTTATTATCGACAGATTGACAGAGTCAGCTTACCAGTTCACTTCTTACTAGTAAAGATAACTTTTAATATAGATTAGTTAGCTCAGCTTTATGTTAGAGAAGTGATAAGATTACATATGGCCCCAGTCTCCATTGTGTCATACAGAGATCCGAGATTCACTTTGAGAAAAGTACGCAAAAGGCAATGTGGACTAAGCTAAACCTCAGTATAACTTTCCACCCACAAATAGATGGTCGGTTGGAGGGGACTATTAAAGTTCTTGAGGACATGCTTCGTGTATTCGCCGTATATCTTAGAGAAAGGTGGACAAAATATCTATCATTAGTAGAATTCGCCTACAATAATAACTATGAGGCTACCACATTAATAGCCCCTTATGGGGCTTTGTATGGTATAAGGTGTAGATCTCCGGCTCATTCGAATGAAGTTAGTGCACTGGCGGATCCAGGGCTGGGTCCAAGCCCAGAAGCTGTAATTTTAAGAAAATGTGATGTTAGCCCACTATTCTAGTCCAGTAAAAATTTTCTAATTTAGCCCACTATTAACTAGCCCAATTAAAACCCAATAATTTCCAAATTTTCAAACCCATATCAAATCTATTCTCTCATTTCCATTTTCTCCTAAAATTCCCAAACCTTTCCCACTGCAATTGGCCGCGCGACGAGTGCTGGAGTGGAGCCAGAGGCAGACTTCGAAGCTCGACCACCATCCGTCGTCCACCGCCGAAGTTATTCGTGCAAAATCAGCAGCCAGCAGCCTGCCCTTCACCAGAAATCTGAAATCGCCACTGCCTTCACCGTTTGCGTTCTGTTCAGCAGCTTCAGCCTTCAGTTCAGGTAAGCCTTACTTTTATTTTTGTAGTTTTTTATTCAATTTGATGCATATTAATGAATAATGATTGTTTGTTAATTGTTATTTAACTATGAATTATGATTTGGGTTGGCAAATTTGAAGCTTGAGCGTCAATTTGGGCGCTGATTTGCATAGTTAAGATTTGGGAAGAGTAAGTGCTTTTTGGAAACTGGATAGGAGGTTGAGGGATTGTCTGAAACCCTAGCAATTAGACTCCAGTAGAGTCATGAAAATGATGCTCTGGCTTTGCAAGCTTCCTGTTCTACAAAAAAAATAGTTTTAAAATATATCATAATGTAAGAGGATTAGCCTGAGTTCATTACATTGTAATGGTAATTCAAGTAATAAGAATTATAGTAAGTATGGGAAAGCAAAGGAGAAGGAGCCGTCGAGAAAAGAGAATGGTGGAAGGATTCGAGTAGTTTGTGATGGCCTTGGCAAGAATTCTGATAACTCATCTGCATTCCTACTACAACGATTAGGGAAGGTTTTTCTTTATTACCATTGAGAATATCATCATATTAAATGGTGACTGAAACTTAAAGTCCACCAAGAAATGAAGGTTGCAGGATCCTGGACCAGGCCCCTCATGACCAGGCCCCTCATTAAATTCCCAAATGTTAATTAAATGATCAAAAAGATTGCTTTGGGAGGAAGTTGTCTGCAAGAAGGGGAAAAAATAGAATTAACAAAATCTGAAGTTAGTTAATTATATAACACGGCTCTTTGCATGAAAACAAGAATTCCTTGGATGATAAAACTGGAAGCTTAACAAACTAATTGATCAATTATGTATGCTTACACTACCAGTTTCAACAGCGACTGCGGAACGAGCATTTTCAGCAATGAAACATGTGAAGACAGAAATTCGTAACAAAATGGATGATGGTTTTCTTGCCGATTGTTTGACACTAAACATTGAACGAGAATTTAGTATGGATTTAGATCTAGATTCTATTATAGATGAATTTTATGCTATAAAACATCGTCGGGTACAACTGTAATAGGTAACATTGTATTACAATTTTCCTTGTTATATATAAATTTTATTCGTACATTACGTTTTAAAAATTTTAGCCCCCCGTATGATGAATTCCT
>CAIGRQ010238483.1:0-12059 GCA_903798375.1 Fraxinus sp. D2006-0159 | reverse complement strand
TTGAATAATCAAATATTTTGAATAAAATATTATTAAAAAAATTCTCAAAGTTTCAAAGTAAACACGTTTTTCATTTTTATGTTCTCGGAAACAGTTTTTCAGAATGGCAAAAAGAACACATTTTCAGAAATTTCAAAACAGACACTCAAAATACAAAACACAAAATGAATTCAAAACTCAAAACACAAAACTGAAACACAAAGAGAACAGCCCCTTAATGGTTGGAATAGTGTTTTTTTAATATATGGTTAAAAAGAGAATTTCTTTGGAATTATGTGTAATATTATTTTATTGAGAAATGCGTGGTTGAGAAAAAGAGGGATAAAAACGAATTATAAATTTAATGGGGGCCAAAAAGGGGCATAGGAAAATGACATAAAATAAAATATATTGTCCTTTTGTTTTAATTTTTTTAATTAAAATTAAGAACTAACAACGATCCACCGGTTAAATAATTGACCCATTGATTGAACCATTAATGACTCGATGACTTTTGTGGATCGATGAGAAGGGTGGGTCTGATAACTATGCTACCAATGAACTCAGAAAGCTCAAAAATCTTTGGGGTAGAGTCGATGACCTCCAATTTGGCCGAAAATCTTGTATTTGTAAAGAGGGAAAACTTGTTTTATAGGGAGAGAAAATAATCTTTAGAGAGAGAGAGAGAGAGAGAGAGAGAATTTAACCGTGACATTTGAGAAGAAAAATAGAAAATATACAGAACTATTTGTAAGAGAGAACTGAATTCTTATTTCATTGAAAAGGGAACATAAATTAATACAAAGTTGTACAGGATATTATATTTAAACCAAACAAAGCCATAGAAACTACAAAAAATATGTAGGATATCATGCCTTTCATATCTCCAGTTTATTTGAGTCTAATGCACCTAGACTTATTTCTGCTTCTGTGCATTTATTTGCAGAAGAGTCTGGATACTATAAAATGGGTTTCCACCGCTGGACTTTCCTTCCATGTTGGTTTGCATTTGCTATCATCATTGCTGTGCTTTCTTTACTGTTGAGATAAGCGGACATTGCTGGGCTTTCCTTATTGTTGAGATGAGTGGACATTGTTGGACTTTGCTTGCCAGGTGGATAGATTTCCTTATTGCTGAGATGAGTGGTCATTACTGAAATTTCCTTGCTGATGAGTGGACGTTGCGGGACTTTCCTTACTAGGTGAATGGATTTCTTTATTGTTGGAATGAGCGGTGCTAATAAACAGCATTCAAACATCATTCAATTCAAACAAACCCTAAATTTATATACTATCAAATCCAAGAGACCAAGACGGTCACTCGCACAATAAGCAAAAAGCCTATTCTAATTCAGAAAAAAAAGGAAAATTTATTTCTTTGTACTGATTTTCTGTTCCAAGGTAATCTATGGGACAGTAGATTTTTGGTGGAGGAGGCACACAATCAGCTAGTCTTTCGACTATTCAATTATGCAATCGGCATGTCGGATGTTGTGGGATATGTGTACAAATGAAGGTGGCTCATGAGGGGATGCAAAACTGTTTAGTAATTGTCCATGTTATTCGTTTTGCAAGCGGGAAAAAAGAAGGCAAATGAATGATTTTGTTTTGTCATGTTATTTATTACAATTTTCTTTAAGTTTATTAATTACACTTGATTGTTAGACTGTTGATCACATGTCGATTGATAGGTGTATAATGTTGAATGTCGATCGATAGGTGGATGAATCATTTACTATTTAATAATAAGTATTGCTGATCACATGTCGATTGTTGTTCATTTACCGTTTAGTACTAAGGATTATCATTAATGATCGTGTCATGCTTGTGAGATTTTATTTACAGTTATTGATTAATAATTATTCTTGGATGGTAGTCACAGACAAAAACCCCGGTAAGTCGCACTTCAATGTACCACACACAGGCTGTGCCACATATATTATGGATAGGTAACAACTTATAAAATCAAATGTCACAAACGTGGTAGATTACTGTCACACAATTACACAAATCACATTCTCACATATTTATAGGTCACACATGTAAATACATATGTCACAACTAAATAACATTACATGTCACGATCAAAACAAACTTATAGCTTATATTTATATAAAGACTTAGGTCATATCTAATATGATCACAGACACACAAACTTTATAGGTCACATGTGATAGTGTTTTCGGTAGAACATATTTCAGTCACACAGACTTGAATGTTATATTTGGATAAAAGCTTAGGTAACAATCTAGCAACATAATAGGTTACGGTCACATGAAATGATAGTATCACATTCAGGTAAAGGTTTATGTAGAATGGTTAGTCACAATAAAAAAGTATTAGGTCACAATTTGGCAATATAATAGATCACATTCACATTCACATTCAACTATAGGTCACATTCAGATAAAGTATTAGGTAGAAGAAGTCACAGTCTCACAAACTTAAAGTTAAAGGTCATAGTCAATTAAAGGATTAGATCATAATGTTATTCAATACAGTCAATTATGGAAATCAATTGCATTATAATTACGCAATTACATATATGCAATCGAACAAAGTCACAATTCTTGTACATGGAAATCAGACACATTACAAAATCTATGCACTAGATAACATTAAATTTACAAAAATGAATATAACAATTACAAAAGTATTATGCACAAAATCAGAATGTACGTAGTGTATACAAAATTTGAAGAAAACTGTTTCTATTATTTATTTAAGATTGCTTAATTTAAGATACACTAATTTAACATGAATCTATAGATATATTATTTAAATGGTATAAATAAAAAAAGATTTATAACCTTATTTTTGAAAGATTTTATCAAGTTAATTTGATAATTTTGAAAATTGTATTTTTCAAGTATCGTAATTATAAATTTTTCCCTTTTTAAAAACCTAATTAGCACCTGATTTTTTAAAATAAATTTTAATGACATGATTAATAAATAATCAAACTTAAAGTACATGATTTTGCCACTTCGACAACCATAAAAACAAAACTTTTTTCCTCAAACTCATTTTCAACTGAACATTCTCATGTTAAAATATTTCGTAATTTTTTCTTACTTTTTAATTACAAATTCCCTGTTAAATCATCGTTCCAAAACTCACGGAACACGTCTATAGACCCCAAGTCAGCTGGTCAATTACAAACTTATAGAACATTGATTTTTCAAAACCTTGAAGTTTCTATCCTATGCTAATTCCAAACTTGTAGAACCCGTGCATAGACCCCAAGTCAGCTGGTCAATCCATAATTTAGTTGTGGGACCATGAAAGATGTGGTTAATATAGATTGTTTGACTTTGACTTCTGTACCAAACAGGTTCTTAAAGCCACCAATACAGACGACGTCCTCACTACAACTTGACTTGCACCTTCAGTATTCACAACTGCGTCAAAATGAGAATACTATTCACACCATTGTTTTTCTTGATCTCTGTATTCTTTAATCTCGGCAACCCTTACTTGGCTCCTGTACATAGCCAACTCCTGGAGGATCAGAAAGTCTTGTTACATAAAATGAAAGATAACTTTGAGTTCGATTCTTCCTTGTCAACTAANGCCAACTCCTGGAGGATCAGAAAGTCTTGTTACATAAAATGAAAGATAACTTTGAGTTCGATTCTTCCTTGTCAACTAAACTGGTTTCTGGCCAATGCCTTGATGATCAACGGTCATTATTGATTCAATTCAAGAACAGCATCATCTTCAACAAGACGAGTTCTGTCAAACTGGTGACCTGGAATCAGTCTGAGGATTGTTGCACCTGGAAGGGGATTGCCTGCGATAGTTCAGGGCATGTGATCAGTTTGGAGCTGGATAACGAATCGATTTCTGGTGGAATTGAGAATTCGACTAGTCTTCTTGGTTTGCAGTACCTGGAGAAGTTGAATTTGGCTTACAACAGATTCAACAACACTCAGATACCGAAGGGGATTTATAATCTTGCAAATTTGACATACTTGAACTTATCGAATGCAGGTTTTCTTGGACAAATTCCATTTGAGGTTTCGAAGATGAAAAGGTTGGTTACTCTTGATCTCTCAACTCTTTTCCCTGGGATACCGCCACTGAAACTTGAGAATCCGAATCTTAAAACGCTTGTTCAGAACCTCAAAGAGCTCCGAGAACTTTATCTTGATGGCGTTAATATTTCAACTCCAGGGAGTGAACGGTGCAAGGCCTTGTCTTCGTCTTTACCAAATCTAAGCAATTTGAGCCTGTCTAATTGTCTTCTTTCAGGTCCGCTAGATTCTTCCTTATCACAGCTTCAAAATCTTTCATTTCTCTGTCTTGACAAGAACGATCTGTCCACAAAAATTCCAGACTACTTTGCAAATTTCTCGAAATTGACAACTTTAAGCATGATCTCTTGTTCTCTGCAAGGATACTTTCCTGACAAAATCTTCCAGTTACCCAATTTACAGAATCTGGATTTGTCGAACAATAAGTTGCTCGACGGCAATTTGCCACAATTTCCCCGGGGTGGATCTCTCAGAAATCTCATTCTTAGCTACACCAATTTTTCTGGTTCTTTGCCTGATTCCATTGGTAATCTTGGCCTGTTGTCGTGGATTGATCTCACGAATTGCAATTTCAGTGGACTACTTCCATCCACGATAACAAATCTCACCGAAGTAGTTTATTTGGACTTCTCGTGGAATAAACTCACTGGTTTACTCCCACCTTTCAATATGTCCAAGAAACTTACCCATATAGACCTCTCTCATAACGGTCTAATCGGTTCAGTTTCGTCCATGCATTTTGAGGGACTTAATGATCTTGCCTATATAAACTTAGGGTATAATTCACTCAATGGGAGCATCCCCCCTGCTCTGTTTGCGCTCCCATCACTGCAGAAACTCCTACTGTCTAACAATCAATTTGGTGGCCAATTCAATGAACCTTTGAGTACGTCCTTGTCCCAAATGGATGTACTCGATTTGACTAGTAATCTTCTAGAAGGTCCTATTCCCAATTTTTTTTTTGAACTTGGAAAACTTAGCATTCTCTTACTTTCTTCCAACTTCTTTAATGGCACTGTACAGATGGAAAATATCCTTTAACCTTCAAAACCTCACGACACTTGAGCTTTCTCATAACCGCTTGTCAATCAATGCAGGCAACAGTTCTTCGAGGCCATATCCATTTCCACAGATGATCAGATTAGGCTTAGCTTCCTGCAATCTACAAAGTTTTCCTGACCTGAGGAACCAATCAAAAATGTCCCTTTTAGACCTTTCTGACAACCAAATTAAGGGGGAAATACCTAATTGGATTTGGGAAGCTGGAAGTGGAAGTCTTAGTCATTTAAATCTTTCTTACAATTTCTTACAAGATCTGCAAAAACCTTACAACATTTCATCAAGTCTTGCTGTTTTAGACCTTCATAGCAACCAGCTCCAGGGCGATCTGCCAATCCCTCCATCATCAGCCATCTATATAGATTACTCANAGGAATCAATATAAATCTGGACTCATACTGCCTAGATTCGTTCCTTCACACCTTCAGTTTGCAGATTTATTTACCAAAGCTCTTGCTGCTCCTCAATTCACTAATCTTCTTTCCAAGTTGGGATTGAGTGATCTTCACCAATTCCAACTTGAGGGGGGGATGAAGAAAGTATTTCTGTACAGCAGCAAGGAAGAGGAAGAACCGGATCGTAGCAAGGAAAAAGAACCGGACCAGCCGGGCAAGAGTTATTAGCCTCAAGTCGTGTTTCTGATTTTACGTTTTTAGTTTATATCATTTTGTAATTCTGTTAGGACTTTCTTTTTTCTCTAGTTTGACTGATATTGCATCTATATATATAGATGCAATCCTTCATTTTCGGGAGAGGTTTTTCCAGATAAATATGAATGAATATTCTTCTACGTTTCTAGCTTGATTTTGCACACTCGAGCAATAATTTCAACCACTACATTCCAGCTCACATTGGCAACAGCATTTCGTTTGCTTCTTTCTTCTCTCTTTCAAATAATAGTCTAATAGGAGCTATACCTGAATCCATATGCAATGCTAGTTACCTTCTAGTTCTTGATTTGTCAAACAATTCTTTGAGCGGTGCAATCCCAAACTGTCTAGTATCAAGTCAGACTCTTGGCGTACTGAATCTAGGAAGAAACAATCTTAGCGGAATAATTCCTGATGCATTTTCTCCCAGTTGTGGTCTAAGAACTCTAGACCTCAGTAGGAACAGTATAACAGGGAAGATTCCAGGATCTCTGGCCAATTGCAAATTGTTAGAATTTGTAAGTGCTGGAAACAACAAAATTGAAGACATCTTCCCATACATGTTGAGAAACTCAACCAGCTTGCGTGTGTTAGTTCTGCGATCCAACAGATTCCACGGAGACCTTCAATGTCCTGGGGTCAATAACAGCTGGCCAAATCTTCAAATCATTGATATAGCTTTTAACAATTTCAGTGGATCGCTCTCCCCTGGATGCTTCTTAAGTTGGAGAGGAATGGTGCTTGACAATGATTCCCAATTTGAGCACAACCTCCTGAAATTTAATTTTCTGAATCTGAACAACTTTTACTATCAGGACACCGTGACAGTAACCATTAAAGGGTTAGAACTGGAGCTTGTGAAAATTCTAACAATTTTTACATCCATTGATTTCTCAAGCAATAATTTTCGAGGAGAGATTCCAGATACTGTTGGGGATCTAAGTTCACTTTACATTCTCAACTTATCGCATAATGCTCTCATCGGCCAAATTCCGAAATCCATTGGAAAGCTGACACAGCTTGGATCGCTAGACCTCTCAAAGAACCAGCTAACTGGAGAGATACCGAAAGAGCTCACAAGTCTAACATTCCTTTCATTCTTGAATCTGTCCTACAATAGTTTGTTTGGTAAGATCCCGACAGGTCCTCAATTTCAAACATTTTCATCAGCCTCCTATGAAGGAAATATGGGGCTATGCGGGTTTCCATTGAACATAAGTTGTGAGGGCGTCTCACCCCCAAGTTCTGAGGACTAGCAGCTGTCCAATTTGAAGACTGACAAGATTAATTGGGATTATGTAAGTGCTGCACTGGGATTCAGTGTGGGATTTGGAATGACTGTGTGGTTACTTTGGTTGGTTTTGTGACTTTGTTCTATTCAAAAGCATGTACCATAATTTATATATTGGGGTTGTTGGATCGATAATAATTGATGGAGAATAAATTCATAAGGAAAAACAGAGACACCCTTTGAAGTATCTGAGTACTAGAGACATTTATAGGTTTCAAAAATTATAGAAACGCCCTTTAATGATTGTCTTGCACAACAAATTCTTCCTTACACTCTGTTAAGGCTTTTCCAGGGAAGAATATGCATTTAATACCAAAACTGGACTTATGAAAAGAAAGGCTAAAATTATTTCATCTTCTTCTAGGGGAAAGATTTCCCTTATTAATTCAAATTCGATTCAAACTTATTTTGAAATCTATGTATTAACCGTTTTTTAGAAAGATATCCTCACCACTAAGTTTAACAGAATGACACGTGCAAGAGAGAAGGTAAAAGACTAGAGAATACATTATGAAATCAAGGCCCTAGCTAAAATCTTGCCTTGTCTTGTAAGTTTAATTTTTAAAAACTTGTTTTTGTAATTTACTTTATTGTCGGAGTGCTAACGATTGCCAACCCACCTTTAGTGAAAGCTGCTTTTGCACGTGGCCAAGTTAATGAAGTATACTCTTGTCAGAGGAGGACATGTAAGCGAGAACGTGGCCAAGATTTGTTGATAGCTTGATCTCGCTAAATTTTGAGGTCAACACTGTGAAAGAAACTGATCAATAAAAAATCCCATTCTTTAGACAAGTAGATCAAAAAAGAACATGGATGACATGTTTAGTATGACATATTAAACAAAATTGTATGAAGCTATGAATTGGAGGTATTTTTGTCTCGTCAAATGAATCTAATCCACCCCAAACAAAAATGTCCTAAAGACTGAATAGTTCATAACAAATTCAATAAATAACTCAATCAATGATGGAGAACATAATGTCTGATAAACAAAAATAGCAACACGACGGTTGTCTCATAAGGAGGAAGGTTTAGTGGGTAAAGGTAAGTATAAACTAACATTTTATGATCATTCACATCTCCTTTTCTATTCAATTCCTGACTTGAGTGGACATTATTCTTCTATATCAATTCATTTCATAATAAGTGAAGAATCCCATCCAAAGTGAGAAAAATTGATTAAGAATTATGAGGGTCCAAGGAAATTAAATTTAATTCATAACAATGTTTGGCTCAATTTCAAGATTAATATATTTATATATAGATCAATTTATAAATAAATAAACTTTAACAAATATTCTTTTATTAACAAGATATAATTTAGCGCAAGTTATTTATTTTGATCATAACGTCTATTTCATGATCAAAACAAATAAATTTTTTTTTAATAAATATGAATAAGTAATATATGAAGACATACGTAGAATTAAAATTTAATTATTTTTAAGCTTAACAAAACATATAGTGTCTCTAACTATTAAAATAAGTAAATTTTATAATAAATAATTTTAAGATTAAAATTACAAATAAATAACTTATTTTACATTAACGGGTGTTATATGTTTGACTAAACTTAAAAGTAATTGAATTGTTGTTTCTACGTATGTTTTCATATATTGCTTCTTCATCTTTATAAGTAAAATTACTTATTTTGATAATAATATCTATGTTATGTGGTCAAAATAAGTAACTTGCTATATATATATATATATATTTAATTTTACAAGTGAAAAGAATATTTGTTAAAAACTTATTTATTTAGAAATAATCAGGTTTCAAGTATATTATTGAAGTGAGTCAAACATGAACTTGAAATTAATCCAAATTCTTAGATTCTTGATATTCCCTTCTGATTCAGGTGAGATTAGAATGTGTTGGTATAGATGTTACATCAAATAGTATTTTGAGAATGAACAATCTTGTATTATTACCCTGTATTATCAATTGTTTGAAATTTTGATTGTCAAAGTTCTTTGGAACTTGAACTAATAGATATTTATTTTTTGATTGATGGATATATATCATTTGCTCATGTTCATCATGCTTCCATCAATTTAAATTTTCTAGGGAAATCGTCAATTTCCTATTTTACAAGGAAAGTTGGAAAAATTTAGTACCATAATGTTGACATCTTTTGCGCGTGAATTCATTGAAAAAGATTTAAATTTCAGCCCACATTAATGTCTTTTTCTGGCTTCGTCCTGTTCGTTCAATGTGTTTAGAATACAAGATGAACAACATATTTCCTTTTTCATTCTCGACTTTAATTTTATTTGGCAACAACTCGTCGATAATTGACTTGTATCTATTGTGTTGGGAGATCAGCCCATGCAATGTAATTGCAAGCATATGCCACCCGAAACCCTGAAATTGGCCACTGGGATTACCCTCCGTCCAAGAGGTCTTCAAAGCAGGAAATTGAATACAATGACATGACATGCCATGATAAAATTTGATTTGATTTGATTTTAATATCAATTGATATCTAAAATTCTGAAATTATTAATTGATATCAGATTTGGAATTAATTGATATCTAAAAATCAAATTTTTATCTATGATATTAATTTGATTTTTGAGAAAAGTGAAATTTCAATAGAATAATTCTATTCGTACATAATCATTTACCAAATCTTTTACCGAATTGATAAGTGGCGGCCCCTATTGGAGGGGCGTCTCACGTAGCGCGGTTGATTTCACTATGGTTATAGTACAATTGACTACAGTAACATGCACAATCATTAATTAATATATTTTGATAAAAATTAATAAAATCCGTGGTTGAAAAATTGATAAAAAAATGCGAGTCGAAAAAATTATATAGTTAAAATTAATTAATAATTTTGACTTAAATTTTTATTATTCCAAACTTACCGAAATACATCTACAGAGCCCAATCAGGTTGTCAAGGTCAACCTACTTGGCCATGTAATTTAGAATTAAACCAAACGTACAGAAAAATGGTTTACAGATGTTTTACCGACTCTCACATGTGTAGGACCCATCGAAATAAAAAATGAAAAAAAAAACCCACCCCCACGCATTTTTGTGAGTTTCTGTAAACCATCCACCCCCCTTCTGTGAACCATTCTTCTGTAAGGGTAGCATTGTTCTGTAATTTAACAACAATGCAACGTGTATGGACATATTTGTCAGATGAATTTACAGAACAAAAAAAAGGATCAAAACAGTCAATAAGGTGCTTAGATAGGGTAACAAACAACTTTATTCATAATTTAAAGCCAACAATACAGATGAGCTCGTCACTACAACTTGACTTGCACCTTCAGTCTTTCACAACTATGTCAAAATGAGAATTCTCTTCTCGCCATTGTTTTTCTTGATATCTGTACTCACAAATTTCGACACCCCTGATTTGGCTCCTGTACACAGCCAATTCCTGGAGGATCAGAAAGTCTTGTTACATAAAATGAAGGATAAATTTAAGTTCTTTTTTTTTTTTTGGTTAAAGGAGGGCGGTACCTCCAGAATTTTATTAAAAACCCTCACTTGTGGCGGAGGAAAACTGTGGTTACAAGTGAAAGACTAATGAACGCAATAAAAAAGGAAGTACTACTTCCCTTACAATACTTTTTTCCAACCAAGCCTGACAATCCGCCAAAATAACCCCAAATGAAAATTTAACTACAAATATAAGGTATTCCAAGTCGATCTAAACGGACAAGTCCACGAGCAACTCTGGGTAGATCCATATGTGAATAAAACATCTGTGTACGCCCTTTTGCACCTAATTTTGCCAAAGTATCAGCCACTTGATTACCTTCCCTGTATTGATGCATTACATGAACCTCAAAAAGCNATCCGCCAAAATAACCCCAAATGAAAATTTAACTACGAATATAAGGTATTCCAAGTCGATCTAAACGGACAAGTCCACGAGCAACTCTGGGTAGATCCATATGTGAATAAAACATCTGTGTACGCCCTTTTGCACCTAATTTTGCCAAAGTATCAGCCACTTGATTACCTTCCCTGTATTGATGCATTACATGAACCTCAAAAAGCTGAAACAAAACCAATAGCTCTTCCCAAAAATCCCACAAATACCAGACTGTACACTTAAGATTGTTAAGCCAATTAACAAAAATTAGAGAATCACATTCTATTTCAACAACACAAGCCCCAAGATGTTGGCATACCTTCAACCCTTCAATAATAGCCCTCAATTCTGCTTCTGTATTAGTAGCATCCCCTAATTGAGATGCAAAACCAGCCATAACTTTTCCAAACTCATCCCTAATAACACCACCACAACCAGATGGCCCAGGGTTCCTAAAACTACAACCATCTACATTAAGTTTGACCCTGCCCGATCTAGGCTTCCTCCAAGTGATCATACTCGTTTGCCTGTGCCGCTCCATCACACATGGAATGTTAAGATCAGATAAAATTCTAGCATCCTGAGAAGAAAGAACGTTGACCTTTTTCATGGATGAGGCCATTTGCTGCAACCAGAATTTTATAGACGTGACAGCTTCCTCAACTGATTCATATCTGCCCTCCATTCGAGCTCGACAACGCCTCGCCCACAACCGCCATGTAATTAGACAAGGAAGCATACCAAGAAGACAGCCCACCTGTGTAGCTCGCTTAGCCCGAGCCCACCATAGCTGAACCCGCTCCCACCAACCTTGTTTACTCCTCCATCGCACACCTAAATGATGCGACATTCTCCTCCAAACTTCATTAGCAAAGTCTCCTGTGCTCAAGACATGATCTAAATTTTCCTCATGACCTACAAGACAACAGTTACATCTAGAAGCTATCGCAATACCTACTTGACGGATACGAGAATCCACACTGAGGCTCCCTGATAAAGCTTTCCACATAGCCACTGACACCCGCTTAGGAATAGCATTGTTCCAAACCCACTTGGCCCAATGCACTTCTGGAGCTTTAATTCTAAGCATATCCCAAGCACTTCTCGAAGTAAAGGTGCCCTGCTTTTGTGGCTTCCATATCAAAATATCCTGACCCGGCACGCAGGCATGAATTTTTTGCATTATATTACCCGCTACCTCTT
>CAIGRQ010238440.1:0-10719 GCA_903798375.1 Fraxinus sp. D2006-0159 | reverse complement strand
AATGGGGGCCAAACAAGGGCGTAGTATTATTTCGTGAGTTTGAAGAAACTAGCAAGGAACACATGCTTCGCACGTGATTTTGTAGTAATATTATTACTTGTTAATGTTCTTGTGTTGTTGAAATTTCTTAAAAATGATAGTTCACCCGGGTCATCCCGTTCAAAGTTTATTGCGTAAAATAATACATTGATTAAAACTACGGATTTTACGATTTTTTTATTCTAATTTGATTAACAAATTATGTTTTTAAGAGTTTCCACGTGTCCTTGGAAGTTGGAATGCAAATCTTTGCAAACGCTTGAAAAGAATGCTAAAATTTGGACCACCAAATAATTTTTTTTCAAAAGGTATAATTATAATTCGGTACTCTAAAATGTGTAGAGCGTGACGAATAGTAGAAATCAAACTTCAAGTTAGGCTAGCCAAGACAGACGTAAAAAAAAAAAAAAAAAACCTTTTTATTTTAAACTTTAATCAACCTAAAAATCATTTGATAATTATAATAATACTCATCAAATATATAAAATACTATATAGAAAAAAAAAATAGCACGCCCAACTAGGCGCAAAAAAATAAATAAAAGGGAACAAAGTAGAAAATAAATAAAATAGTAATAAAAAAGCGCAAGGCGATGCATTTCGCGCCCTTTTTCACCTTTTTTTTAGATAAAAATTGTTATATTTTTACTACAAATTTTTTTTTCTGGTACTTAAAGTTCTTAATCTTTACTCATTATAACGCTTGGATCTCTAACGATTTTTCATGTCATTTTTATACTCAAATTTTCTATTGGTTACCACATTTTGTATTTAATAACAAATTTTCCATTTTATCTTTCAAAAAAATAAATAAAAAGTGTTGATAATTGTTTTTCACTAATTTTAAAGCATGGCGACAAAATATTTTGATATAAATTACCATCAAGGATGAGACGTACTAATTAATAGAATGTTGAAGATAAGAATCTGAATAAAAGAAATTAAAAAATTAATTACTACAATAAACAAAAATTAAGAAGTTCAACTGTAGTTAGAATATGGTTGAAGACGTACTATTTATCATCATGATGATAAATCATTAGTGATATAGTAGTCATGAAATAATGAGATTGAAAAGTTCAATTTATATGAGGGAAATGAGAAAGAAAGAAAAATATAAGAGATAATGGGTTCTCACGTCACGACGATAAATATCATTACCCTTTTCCAAATGAAAGTACAATAGCAACATAAATTTATATTTTCAATTTAACCCCTCCATGGTAACTTGAAATTGTTATTTTATTATTTTTCTTTCTTTAATTTATCAAGATATACATTCTTCAAAAAATATATTATAAGTATTTCAAAAATTATAAAATGTCAATTTCTAGCTAATGTGATTGATAAAGACTAACAAGTAACATAATAAATGTATTGGAATAACTCGGTCAAGCTAATTGAAATTCATTAATTATTTTACTGTTTGATTTGGCAGCATTTTTTCAAATTTAATTTTTTTTTTGTAATCTCGACATCTATACTATTAATATGAGAAAATTAAAACAATATTACGATATGCTAACGTAAAATATACAAAAAAATAAATAAATAAAAAATAGCATGAAAAAATTATAGATCATATCTGTTTTAATTTTAATTTTAATAATTATTTTAGATAAATTTTAATTTTTTCGTTTCAATGAAAACTTTATATTCCTAAAATATGACTAAGATGAAATCATTATGTACAAAAGCATAAAAAAAAAAAATAATTAAAAATAATTTAATTTATTTTTTTAAAGTTAAAATTAATGGAAAAAATAACATTGATGGTGTGTTTGAGCCACATTATTTTGGAAGAATGTATTATGGAATAGTAGATTAATGGAGAATGTGTGATTGAAAAGGAAGAAAAAGTTACTGATGTGATGAAAAATATGTGGTTCATAATGAATGAAAATGAAAATTTTAATATGTGCCAAACTGGGACTTAATCAAAAAAAATTGAACGCGCATATAATTACGTACAATGCATAAGGAGAGACGTGTAAAATAATAAAAAAAATTCATAGTCAACGATTTAAATACTCACCCTATATAATAATTTGTTATTTGAGATATTAGCTTATTAGTTGAAGTAATAACATTATTCATAAACAAATTATGTTCAGGGAGGGAAGTTTTTTAAATTTAAAAAAGATAAGTATCTTTGTTGTTGTCATAGACGATTGTGAAAATTACAGTCAACAAGCGTTTTAAACTTCTCAATTCAAATTAAGATTTACAAGTTTTATTTTCAAAAATCAGACGAAAATTAAGTTTTTTTTATATATTAATAATTATAAAATTAATATACATATTCATCCCACCTAACCCATATCCAATCACCTCCAAAACCCTAATAATTCTCATAATCTCTATTAGTTATCTTCTCGATTTATCCCACCTTCTATAATCTCTATTGCAACTATGGGGAAAACCATGAAAGTATAGCACGTGGAGTTCTATTTCGTCATATTTACATCATGACATTAATCTTCCCTAAAGAAACATCTATCAAGTTTTGAAACTTCAACAATGATGGAAGTCGTCGTTGGAAGCTGTCATCGGAGGGCACCGCCAATTAAGCCATTGCAATCTACTGCTGCACGGTTTGATGATGATTCGCACTATGCGTGGAAAGTCGTCTCTCTATCACTGCAAGCAACGATGTCCGTCATTCGCAGCGCTGTTGTGCACGTTTAGTGTAGCACCGATGGCGTGTTGGATAATGCGTGCAGTGCTCTCGGTCGATTGGATTGGGTGAGGCAGTGGTGATGTGTGGTTGTGATTGGATTTGGTGAGGTTGTACGAAAGTGCTAACGGTGTTGGTGGTTCCCAACTATAGCGATGATATTGCTGTGGCTATAGTCAATGGCATCCGATTTTGGATAGCGTTGCAATGCTCTGTATTAATTAGAGTTGTTGAGGCGGCGGTAATATGTGGTTGTGATGGTGGCTATAGTGGCGGTGGTGATCCGATGGTGATGTGTGGTTGTGATTGGATTTGGCGAGATTGTGGTTCCAGATGCGGTGGTTTTGGATAGTGCCACGGTGCTTTCAGTTGACGGTGTTGGTGGTTCTAGTGGTGGTGGTGCTGGAGGCGACGACGACAGTTACAAATTATTTGGTTAACATTGACCAAATTTGTTAACGTGTAATCAATAAAATAGATAATTTGTGACTGAAAATCTCGTTGTGTTGAGACTAATAATTTGATATTTTGTGACCATTAATGTTGTGATTTGTGATCAAAAAATAATATTCGACCAATGAATTTGATAAATTTGTCATCGATGAATAAATTGTGACATATAAAACTTTTGATTTATGATCCTGAAATAATTTGTGGCATATAATTTTTTTGATTTGTGATCGAGAAATAGTCTATGACCAATTAATTCGATAATTTTGACCAATTGTATAGAATTGTGACTTAAATATATTTAATTAATAAAATATACGTTTAATGAATTATTTTATAAATAAAATTTAATAATGTTTAATTTTTGAAATTTTAAATCTCATTTCTTAATTTTGAAATTGATCATAATTAATTTTGTATATATGAATTTTCCTCAAACAATTCCTCAATATACGAATCATTTCATCTTGAAATATCTCACAAGTGAACCGGACGGTTCGGTTTAGTCTATTACCCTTTTTTTTTAAAAGCCGATTCTCTCTTCAATAACCTGCAGCCGCAGTTCTCAGGTTTTAGAGCTAGGGCAAAGAACGTCTGTGCGGAAAATAGATCCAGGTATAATTTCCTCTGTTTGCCTCTGAAACCGACAATTCTTCACACACAGAAAGAGATTAAGTTTGAAAAGGAAAATTTTTTGTTTCTCTATTTTATCAATTCGATCGAGGTTCATATCCCAATAAATAATTGGCCTCTTCCTCTGCGCGTGTATGAATGTGCGTGTGTAGATTGGGTTTTGAATTGATTTGGTTTTTTGGAGGTGTGACTCGTTGTTGCTCATAAAATTTTGATAATTTACACGATATGCGCTATTTCCTATCACTATTTGTTTTGATATATTCCACGCGGCTCACTGTCTACTTTCAGGATTCACTGTTCAGGAAAATATTAGATATTTTTTGTTATTTAATGGCAGTCTCAATTATAATTTTTTAATGAGGAAATGTGCGAGAAATAGATAAACAAAATCAACAGGAAAATTGAAACTTTTTTTTTTGACACGGGTTCCCTTTTGTTAGAAATTGTACTCGAGAAGATTTTAGCTATACAATAAAAGTTTTAACGAGGAACTCCAGCCTTGCTGATGCATATATCATTTCTGACTGTTTATGATACGAAAATGGTGTAGGATGATCAAATTGTGGCTTTTGCGAGAATTAGTTCTCTGGAGAGTAATGAAAAGTTTGAAATTTTATCATCAGGAAAAATTATATAGATCAAATTTACTTGAAACACGAGTCAGAGTGGGAACAAATTATAAACATGTCAGATCATTCAGTACATGCCAAACATGGCTTAAGCCTTCTGGTGCACCCATAGGGGCGGTAATTTCAAAGCTATTTTCATTTATCTTTACCAACTTGTTAAATGTGTACTTCTATGAGTTCTGTTGGCTGTAGCTTGAAAACTTCGTTCTTATTGGCTATTTCAATGTGTCTATATTGTTCTATTGTCTCCTTCTGCGAAAGCGTTTGATCTTGAACGTTTGTTTTCTCATTAGTCATTATTGTACAGTAGATTTGTTTCATTGCATTTATTGTGACTACAAATAATATTTTGTGACTAATTTTATTTTATTTATTCTGTCCCTCGGTCAGCTGAAAGATCTGTTAGATTCTTGAGATGGCGACTTTTGCCAGACCTGAGAATGCTTTGAAACGAGCTGAAGGTGAGTGATAATTGAACGGTTACAACTATTTCCTGGCATTTTCTCACAGCCAGTGCAATCAATGGTCACTTTTTTCTTGTTTGCATATACCTTTTTTTTGTGTATTTCTTGCTTTTTCTCCTCTCCCATTACAGTTGCCACAAAAAGAACTTTGAGCTGGCTATGTGTTGCATTTATCTGTTTATTGTTGTAGAATATAAAATTATCGATTATTTCATTATGTTGAGTATGACTGTATGAGCATTATGAGAGAGGCATCGAACGGCCATATAATTCTTCCTTCTGAAATGGTGGATTTTAATTTCTACACTGCCATCCATTAGACTTTGGCTAGGCAAGATTAAACATTGGTAATGGCCTTTCCCCTCCCAAAATAATCATCAAGGTTGTACAGTAAAGTATGCACTGTGTACTTGTCAAGACTTTCTCATATATCGTGTTATCTCTCTTCTTCAAGATTTTGTCACATTCTTGTATTGTATAGTAGTGAAATATCTCTTTTCCTTTTGCATTCTTGATATGTTTGGTGGAGATAACCTCTAATGTGCTGATGCAGAGTTGATCAACGTTGGACAAAAGCAAGAAGCTCTTGAGGCGCTTCATAGTTTTATTACCTCAAGGAGGTATAGAGCATGGACAAGGACACACGAGAAGATACTGTTCAAGTATGTAGAGCTATGTGTTGACATGAGGAGGGGCAGGCATGCTAAGGATGGTCTTATTCAGTATCGTAGTATCTGCCAACAAGTTAACATTAATTCACTGGAGGAGGTGATAAAGCATTTTATGCAGCTGTCCACAGAGAAAGCTGAGCTTGCACGTAGTCAAGCACAGGCCTTAGAAGAAGCTCTGGATGTAGATGATTTAGAAGCTGATAGAAGGCCTGAAGATCTGATGTTGAGCTATGTTAGTGGTGAAAAAGGAAAGGACAGATCTGACCGTGAGCTCGTCACGCCATGGTTTAAGTTCTTGTGGGAGACATATAGAACAGTGTTGGAAATTCTACGCAACAACTCGAGATTGGAGGCTCTATATGCGGTGAGATTTTCTTGAATGCACTTCTGGTTCATAGAATTTTATCTTCAGCACATGCCAGAGTTTTTATCTGCAATTGGAAATTCTGTGTATTTTCATTACCGTGTTATCTGTTAAGCCAGCTTTTCAGTAGCTGACTTTTTAATGGCTTTTCCAAGTACAAAAAAAATATTATACAACAAATCCATATTGCCAATGATTTACCATCAGCCAACAGAGGCTATGAACTCATAATGTATATGGAGATATTTTTAGTAGTACAGCATAACTATGCTTTGTGCAATTTGTTATGCAAATATTTCTCTCCTTTCTGCTATTACAGTTAACCTTTCTATAGCTGATATTCTTCAAGTTGCTGATTTCTTAAAATCAGAAAAAATTGAAGGAACAACTTATATACACTTTCCAAAATTAACTTTTCTTATTCTTGATAATCAATAATAGTGAACAAAAATTTCTCCATAGTATCAATATGTTGTATATGTTAATTTAAGTTTGTCTTTCCACAAGTGTATTTCTAACAAGATTTTTCTCCTAAAAGAATCAACGATCTATTATGGTGTAGGTCAGTTTTGTAGCCTCCTACTTTAAGAAATTATTGCATGCTGCCATTTGGAAGTAGGTATTTAGCCCTTGTTTGATCCCATTATTTCCAAAATATATTTTATCTGCTCTTCTTTTCAACTACATAATCTCGAATAAAATATTATGATACGCAAACCCAAAACTTTTTCTTATTTTTTAACCACACGTTCTCCATCAATATACTATTCCAAAAAGCATTATTAGCCAAAATTGGGGCTCAAACAGGGGCTTGGTTTTATTAGTTGACCCTGGCCCATTTGGCAGAGCTTAATAATGGATTCTTATATCGTTGACGACATATATTTGCAGAAGATCTGAAATATGGAGTGAGAAGACTTATTATTTTTATGGCATGACTGTGTTCCGGTCTTACAAGTCGTACATCATTGAATTTTTAATACACGGTCAGAGAATGTGTATTTATCTTGTACATTTCTTGGAGGGTCCCAACTGGCGTGTTCACCTCTCCATCTCTGAAAGAACACTTAAAAATTATCATGCCTGATTAAGTTGATTTAGCAAATCTTTCACTTTGTTCTTCCTCATGATCTATATACAGCATATGTTGGTTGGCTGTTTTGTAAATTTTTCTTGAACACCTATGACCTATCCATCTGAATCAATTGGCGAGCTCCTAAAACCACTTGATCCAATTGCTTTTTGCCAGCCTTCTACTAGTATCTGTGATAGGGCTATCTATCTTCTCTTTTTACACCTCGCCTCCTCGTTCTTCTGCTTCTCCTTCTACTCCATCATTTCCGGGCTTACCTTTCAGGCTTTCTTTGAGTCGTTATGCTCACGCTTTCTTTGGATTACTATGATGAAACTGTTGTCAAAACGTTCTCTAGATCTTTTGTCTTCTAGGGTTTAATGCTTACTGGCGTTCATTGTAATAAATTATGAGATTGTATTCTTGTGAATACTTTTTTCCTTCTGTTTAATTAGGCTCAGGAGCTTTTAAATTGGATCTTGATAGTCTCTATGTTGTTCACATTCAAAATGTTTTTTGTTGTGTTGCGGTTTCTTCAAATGCAATGTGTCATGTCAAAGAACTCATCTAAGATTATACCTACCTCTATCATTTAGGTGATGTCTGTTAGGTACACTGGCATATTGAAGACTAATCATTGCTCTATCACTTTTTGTTCCATGAGGATTTACTGAGTTTCTGATTTGAAATGTTCAGATGACTGCACACCGTGCATTCCAGTTCTGCAAGCAATACAAACGAACTACAGAATTTAGGCGGTTGTGTGAAATCATCAGGAACCACCTGGCAAATCTTAACAAGTACCGAGACCAGAGAGACAGGCCTGATCTTACTGCTCCAGAAAGCTTGCAGCTGTATCTGGATGCTAGATTTGAGCAACTGAAAGTTGCCACGGAGCTTGAACTTTGGCAGGTCTGGTTGGTGGCTGTTTTATATCTACCCTTTTAACATAAATATGATTTTTGACATAAATTATGACGATATTTAAAAATTGTTACGTTTGCTTTCTTGGTTCTTGCAGGAAGCTTTTCGTTCTATTGAGGATATACATGGCTTGATGTGCATGGTTAAGAAAACACCTAAATCCTCCTTGATGGTTGTTTATTATGCCAAGCTATCAGAAATCTTCTGGATGTCATCAAACCATCTTTATCATGCTTATGCATGGCTTAAGCTTTTCTCACTTCAGAAAAGTTTTAATAAGAACTTAAGCCAGAAGGATTTGCAGTTAATAGCATCATCTGTTGTTTTAGCTGCACTTTCAGTGCCTCCTTATGATAGGTCATACGATGCATCTCATTTGGAGCTTGAAAATGAGAAAGAGCGAAGTTTGAGGGTAGCAAATCTTATTGCGTTTGATGTTGAACCCAAAACTGAGAGCAGAGAAGTGGTAAATTAAGTTCTAGCTCAATCTCTGGTTTCATCTTATTATCTTATATACCCTCCATCTCACAAAGATAGACTTACTTCCATTTTCACACAGATTAAGAAAATGTAATTAATATAGTTGGAAATATAATCTTTTAAATAGGAGTAGTTCATATTTGTTAATAACAAGACACATTAAATAGGAACATATTAGAAAACTAAAAAATCATCTATATTCTCAACAAGGAAAGTAGCCTATAATTTGGGACAAATGAAAAAGAGCAAGTCTATCTTTATGGGATGGAGGGGGTACTATATTTCATTTGGTAGCTGATCGCTTCTGCTCATTTCAGCTTTCTCGGACATCACTTCTCTCGGACTTGGTAAGTAGGTTTCTGAATTGATTTATACCTCTTGCTGCTCCTTGATTTTATACTTTATAGTTTGTTGTCTTTATGCATCCTTGGGTTTTAACTAAATCTCTTTCATTCTTTGCCTTCGTCTGCTTTTGATTGCAAGGACTTAAAGTTTTATCTGTGATATGAGGGAGACACATGTTTTTTTTTTTGTCTCTATGCATCCTTGAGTTTCAACGAAATGTCTCTCTCTCTCTCTTTGCTTTTGTCCCCTTTCGATTGCGAGGACTTCAGTTTTATCTGTGCTACGAGGGAGACTCGTATTTCTGCTGTAATTTGATATTTTTATTGCTCTGTGCAAACTTTTTGTTAGTTTTTTTTTTTTTTGGTCTGTAGATATCCAGAGGTGTGATGACGTGTGTCGCTCAGGAAGTGAAAGACCTTTACCATATTTTAGAGCATGAGTTTCTCCCTTTAGATCTGGCATTAAAAGTACAGCCCTTGTTAACAAAAATATCGAAGCTTGGGGGTAAGCTTGCTTCAGCTTCTTCTGTTCCGGAAGTGCAGTTGTCTAAATATATTCCTTCACTGGAAAAGCTTGCTACGCTGAGGTCGCTGCGGCAGGTGTGAATTACTATCAGCTGTTGCATTGTTCATTGTGCATTACTTATGACCTTTATAGTGTCTCATTGTGCCTTTCTTTCCGCTCTTTGTTTCCAGGTATCACAGGTGTATCAGACAATGAATATTGCTAACTTATCTAAGACAATCCCTTTCTTTGACTTCTCCGTCGTGGAAAAGATTTCTGTGGATGCTGTTAAGCACAACTTTTTAGCCATGAAAGTGGACTATGTGAAGGATGCTGTTTTCTTTGGCAATAAGGTAACTTTAAACTTTTTTTGCCACCTTACTCTGGCAAATGATGATTCTCGGATCACATGATCAATTGTGAATTTATACCGAGAGATGTCATCTCCATACTAAATTAATGTTGCCAGAACACACATCATCATGATTGAATTAATGGTAAAACTTGAATTTGGTCTTGGTTGGATTCATCATAATCATTGAAATGATGAAAATGTAACTTGAAACTCGAAATTTAGTAAGAAAATAATTTGATTGTATTGAATTTGAAGATTTAATGTTTACAAAGACTTTGCTTATGTAGGCAAAATAATCCCGCAATCCTAATAACTTTAGGAAAATACGCAGTTAAAACTCTAAAAAATAAGTAATTAAAAACCTAAAAAAGTTGAAAGCCCTAAACTAAACAAGAATAAAATCCTACTACAGCAAGAAATAAATCCCTATCCTATTTGCAACAAGATTGCCCTGCATCATTTGGTATGCTTACCTTTGAAAGGATATTTTTTGGTTAAAATCAATGCTTTGCCTTCAAAAAAAGGATACATGAATCCTGAGGGGTAGCTCAATTGGTCAGACCTTGGATTTGCTCCTCAATGGTCACCAGTTCGAGTCCCCTCAAGGCCATTGAGGTGAGAAACGGTTGTAAACTTTAGGTCCCGTGGGATTAGTCGAGGTGCGCTCATAAAAAAAAAAAAAAGAGAGAAAGGATGCATCAGTTAATTGATGGAGAATAGTGGGCTTATCTGACAAGATGGACTCTGCTACCTGAACTTGGTTTTGAAAAGAAACAATTTATTGGCTTGATAAATGTGCATGGATAATTAAACAGATTGTTAACAGAAAAATATACCATGCCTTTTTGTTGTGAACTACGTAGGCCTAATGAATTTTGGGGTTTGTAAGAATGCATTAATACATGCTGTTGAGTAAGATAGTCTCAACCAGGAAGAACCGAAGAAGTCATGGAATTCTGCTTTAGTATGAGCCATCCTTTTGTTACTGTGTGAAAATGCTTGAAAACATTTTGCCTTTCCTTTTATTTATTTGTTTATCATGAAGCAACAAATGAATTATTATGCACGTGATTATGTTTTTATTGTTAACTACTTCCATGTCAGAATCTT
>CAIGRQ010238398.1:0-10377 GCA_903798375.1 Fraxinus sp. D2006-0159 | reverse complement strand
TCTAAGTAAATCCCAATTTTTTTTTATTATTATTATTTTTTCAACGTGTCGAGGAATAGTCTGGAAACATTGAACAGAGATGTAAACATTACTTCAAGGGCATGTTTGGACGGTATAATAAAAAAGATTTTATGGTCGACTGTGCGAAGAACAATCATATAAGGTTCATACATAGGAAAAAAAAAAATACTAAAAATAAATTTGTTTTCTATTATGGGCAAGACCAAAGTTTCACCTTCCATTGATGATGATGGATCTACATGAATGGTCGTAACTTCAAACTCCATTGACACGGTTAATCTCATGCATATTGTAGAGTAAAACACTCTCATTTATATGGCAGCACAACTAATTCGATAAATATGAATTTGGATTCAATGGAAAATGTTTCATCGACTGAATTTTCCATGCTTCTAGTAAAGGATCTTCGATTTCCACCAAAAACAAAAATAAAAAAAATTGACAACTTGTTGAAAAAGAGCTGGAAATTAAGATGTGGGATGTTAGGCATTTATATGTGCAGCCTGGGGCCTAAGCAATTTTAGCATGTCATCATTGTTAAGCCATATTTTCGACATAGGTTTTAGTGAACCCGCATAACCGAAGAATAAAACAATTTTATTAGGAAAAAACAAGTAGAATGTTGTCATTTTATTTTATTACCTTAATACTTCCTTTGGTTTTATATATATATATATGGGTTAATTTCACAAACGGTCATTGAACTTAAATAAAAATTACAAAACGGTCACTAAAGTCTAAAACTTGAAGAAACGGCCACTGAAGTTTTATTTTGTTTCACAGACGGTCACTGAAGGACCAAAACATGTGAACATAGAAGCTTGACCACCTCAAGTGCAAATTTCATGCTATTAAGTGCCACATTTGGAGTAAATTAGATGGAAATTGTAAAGTAATATTTTAATTCTCGTTCTGCCTATGTACGTACAAGATCATAAATTTAGATATGAGATATAAATATTTTTCTATGTTTTTGTGTGATCGTGTATAGATTTTCTAGCTTTTAATACACTTTTATTTATTTTAGTTCACATAAAAATATAGTGTATTCTTGTTTAAAAGAAATTTGCACTTGAGGTGGTCAAACTTCTGTGTCCACGTGTTTTATTCCTTTAAGTTTGAATTAAAATCATAACGGTCCTTTGGTGACCGTTTGTGAAATAAATTAAAATTATAGTGATCGTTTGTGAAAGTGTATGAAATTTCAGTGATCGTTTCTGCAAGTTTTAAACTTCGGTGACCGTTTTTAAATTTTTATTTTCTAGATATCAATTTGACCATTTCTAATAGAACTTCTCGTTTCCAAAGCGTCATTGAACTAGTTGACCTTAATATGTTACACTACACAACGTAGTAAAGTATGCGAGGTTGCGAGTTTGGTCCAATTATGTGCCCAAGTTGACGTCTCCATAGTTGTCACTAAATAAATGACACCTTGTTAGAATTTACANTTGAGGTGGTCAAATGACACCTTGTTAGAATTTACACTTCACCTCATTCTTATTGTTTCAAATTCCTTAACGGAGTAAACAAACATAAAAATGGAATACCTAAAATGGTAACAAATGGGAAAGGCGTTTGAGTACAAGGCTTTGAAATAAGAAGAAAGAGGTGCAATGTAACATATTGTGAAGTATCATTTTTTAGTGGTGGAAATAATAATTTAAAAGAACATATGTGGGCTCCATACAAAAGGACTTGACTCGACCAACTTTGTGTGAAGTTCATTTAGTATATGCATACCTAATGAATTTGACATTCCACATCATGGAGGATAGGTGCACCTACAAATTTCTACTAATTAAGGAGCCATTTCACCTAATTTGGTGGATAGATAATGTTCATGAATATGAAAATAAGAACTACAATTGGTAACTTTTGTGACTAATAATCTCTTAAAACTCAAATGTCAAGGTAAAACTCACGGTAGTGTCAAATTTTGAGTAAAATACGAACATTAACTTTAATTTTATTTGAGACGTCTCTTATAAATATCATAATTTCCATATAAGTTATTCATCTATTAAAACTCCATCTAATCTTTTCCCTCGACGAAAACCAATCTAACTTATCATAATTGAATTTACCACCTCTAATTTTGCTACCTAAATTTCCCAAACACATTACACCTTAGTACCGTCTTATGGCCCGATCCCTCCTGGACTGATCAAGCCCAATAAGTGCTGCAGCTTTGAGATAAATGAACTGAGCTTTCTGACCCCATTAACTGAGGAGGAATAGAGGGTGTGAGCCTATCCAGAAGAAATTTGGGTAGACATGTTGACTTTTTCCTCCTTTTTTTAAAAAAAAAAAAAAAATTATTGTTAAACAGGATTTTTATTTTTATTTATATCTTTTTCTTTATACTCTTCGAATATACTAATATCCCAGCCAAGACCACAAATTGATGCCAAACGTATTTTATCACAAAATCTCCCTCGTGACTAATAGTAGATAAATCACGCAAATTATGCTTAAACATGTGAAATTAAGTATTCAAGTAAAATTTCCCCTTTATTTCTAACCCAAGATTCATCCACTTTTGTTTAATGAAACAACATATGAAGGTTGTGATGGCCAAAAAATCCGCCTCGCCCCGCCCCGAATGGGGTGAAAAAAGCTTGTCCCGACGGGTTGGTGGGGTGGGGCGGTGAGAAGGGGTGCCCCGCCCCTAACCGACCCCGTGAAGAATAATTAACTACAAATTAAAATAAAATAAAATTAGTTAACTGAAAATTTTTGAGAAAAAAAATAAACGAAGCAAGCCCGCGACCCGTTGCCATCTCTGTATGAAGGTTAATTTGAGAGAGTCATCGCCCTATCCTATTAAATATAGACGATTGTACTACATGTACATAACAATTTACATAAAAGTTTACCAACATATGATGTAGCGAGAATGTATTAGATCATAATCCCATCAATCAAATAACCTCCTCATTTACATTTTGTCATTTTTCACACTTCATTATTATGTAGATAGTTATGTACAAGAAGCATTTTCCAAATATAAGTGTGTAAATTGTTGTTGTTGCTCGGTGCACAATTTCACTTGTGTTTAACATACAATCATCCTCATCAAACGTGTTGTGATAATTATAAAATAAGTCACAATAAAAATAAAAATTCCCGTTCCAATCTCTCAAATTTATCGAATCCCATCCTAAAACCTATAGACATGACTGTTTCACCAAACCTCTTTACTCATTGTCCCGATCTAATTAATTTTTGTCTCTCTCACCAAACCCCCAACTCTCAATTGTCACCAAATTTTTCATTCTATTATTAAATTCATTTTGTCGTGTTTCATGAGTCGTACACTTCACCAAGTTACATACACATGCAGTGCCATTAATTATAAGTCTCTCTAATCACTTGTGCACTTCTTCCAATTGCATTTACAATCCAACACCGACCAGTTCGAGAAACAGCAAAGAAACTACTGTAATTTACTATCTTTGCACATGTTCTTGATTGATAAATTATTAAATTATCTACAAAATATAGAGTATTTGTAGGTAAAATATCTCCAACTATTGATAAAAATGAAGGAAAAAAAAAAAAACTTGACATTAATAAACAAAGATTTCGATACTGTACCGCCATTTGAACTGAAGGAACAACCACCCGGCTTCTAGCCTCTAGGACGGTGCAAAACTCCTGCCTAAACCGTTGACGTTAGCGAAAAACCCTACGAGGTCTCGTCTGTACGGTAAATACGATTTCTTCTTATTCTCTTCCTTAATTGCTCTGTTCCGTATATAGTGCGCTTCGTGCGCTGACGATGATCCCGGCATGCCGCCGCCGTATAGGGCGGCTCCCTTTGCTTTTGATTTTTTCGAATTCTCAATCTTCTCCTGTTTCTCTTCCCGGTGCTTTGGTGTTAAAAAGACGAAAGAGTCCTTGCCGTCGCTATTGCTTCGTCGCATCAAATCGCACAGCTTCCACCTCCTCGAACCGGATCCAGTGGACTTGCTTTTCCGACATCGGCTCGGCGATGGCTCCGCCACCTTTGGTCTCCATACACAGTACGTTCCCGGTGATACGCTCTCCAATTCATCTGCTTCCGATGACGAAGATGAAGGAATCTCACGCTCCTTCTCAACACGATCTTCGATAAATAATTTATGTAACGGAATTCTAATATTCTCTACCTGATCAGAAGATTCCAAACGCTTTTCATCGCTATTCACCAAAAGATCACGATTAAATATAGGGAAAATCGGCTTGATTTTGGTGTCGCCGGTGAAAACTTCCTGATTATCACGTACAAAAGCAAACTCAAAATCCTCATCGTAATCATCCTTGTCGTCTTCATAACCCACGGCATCGTTTGAGTTCTCCTTCGTAACTTTTACAGCAATTTCTGCTAATCCATCAGCTGAATAGCAATTGAAGCTAGGGCAGCTACTAATATCCTCTTGGCCACTGCTCATATTCTTCGTCTCAATCAGTCGCTTCTATTTGTGTTATGTTATGTGTAGAGAGAGAGAGATGAAACTGGAGGTGAAGGAAGATGCTTATATACGAGGGTTTGGGAAGGGAAAACGTATGTAAGGAAATATGTTGACGGCGAATTTGACGGTGTTAGTTGGAGGAGCTTTACTTGGTTAATACGGCTAACTAGGTCACGCCACACGTGGGCTTCCACTAGAATAATGCCAATTACTTGATTTGTCGCTATTAATATCTCATTTGAAATTTTGAATTAAATAAATAACAAAATGAATTGTGCCATTACAGTTGACCATGAATGAAAGCCGCCAATCTGGGCAGATGAGAATCTAACATGCTAAGGGCTGTTTGGTTTGAATTTTCCAATTCTACAGTAAATCAATTCTCATTTTTAATCACACATTCTTCAATAAAATAATATTTTGCATCACATCAATACTTTTTTCTTCTTTTTCAACCACACATTTTCCATCATATTACTAAACCAAACAAGCTCTAAAATGGTTGACTTTCTAGACACGTAAAAACAGCACACCAAAACAATTTGAATATTGGATACGATTATACATTATTGTGAGAACACATCAATATCAAGAAGTAATGGGATTGATCCAGTGCGTTGATGAAAAAGAAAAGCAGCACGACATAAACGATTGAATCTTGTAATCATGGACCACGTAAAAAAAAAATTGTAACTTCGTTGATTATTGTACATATGTGCAATTGCTTGAGGAATTAAGTTAGGTGTTAAACAAAGCTTTCATGTAGATGATTCTTGCTTGACTGATTCTCTTCCAATTTTGACTTTTATTGGTGTCTGTCTGGTCAGGTCAGTTTGAAAGAAAATGTAGGACCAATTTTGCTGCTGGACTTCTTGTTATAATTAGCGTTGAAATTATTTGGGTGGTGAAGTCTGTTTCGCTAGTTAATCTACAAACGCATAATCTGTAATTCATAATAATCACTTCTTTGTAATTTAGTGCTTGTTTGGTAGGGATTATAAGCTGTAGGCCTGACAATAGGAAATGAACAAACAAGTCCCAACACATCATCCATGAAGACTTGCTAGCTGCCTGAGGATACAAATAAGAAACAACTATATGTTGAAGCAATTGGGAGTAAAAAATATTTCCTTCCCAAAGAAAACTGAGGTTAAAATCTTACATATACTTCTATAATACATTAAATCTACATTAGGACTGTGAACTGGCTTGAACTTTGCTGCATTTTACTGTTTATGTAGCATTGACTCTCTCTCTCAATTTATCCTCTACTTGAGCTAATTTTTCCTCGTTTCCAAGAGACAACTCCTCCGAAATTTCTGTTTCTGAGCCTTCAGACCTTAAGTCTTTGAATAATGTCATGGATCATAGGTCGAAACTGAATTTGTAAAGTTCTGTATGAAAGATATGGTAATAGAGAGGAAACGACGACCAGAAGTGTAACCAGCCAGTAAAAAGGACTCGGAGCGCAGGCTTCCACGAGAACTTGGTATGCTGTTGTAGATATTATAGGAGACACAGCACCGTACATCACTAGAAATGCATACCAGAAAGCAATGCTTCCCCAGATGAAGAAGTGCTGGATCCAAGTGAAGTAGTTAATAGATATCGCCATTTGACAGTTCACTGTCCACACGACACAAGTATACATCATAACCCCAAGCACTTCATAATCGACAACATGACCATCTCTCCGGAAAGCCTGATTAACGACTGCATTTGTTGTGAAGAAAAAGATGATCATGGAACTAATAACACCGTTCAACATCCAGCCAAGAATGAGCGGCCAGCTGAAGAGAACATTCTGCACTCCCTCTTTATATAACACGGGATACTGTGGATCAAATGCCAATCAGAATATTATATCCGTCTTAATGTCATAAAACACACAGAGGATCGCAAATAGAAAAGTTAGTGAAAATGAACAAATTTCTACATGGTTGAGATTATTGTCAAAGTTCTGTTGAATATAATGGAGCAGCTGAAATATATGGTTTTACCTTAAGACAAAGTCGTGCAGATATGTCCTGATCGAAAACACCAAGAGCAATCACGGGAAGTGAAGTGAAGAATACGTTGTAGAAAGACATGTACCAATCATTATAAGCAGGTTTGCCAGAGAACGAAGCATACGCCTCAAACCAAAATAAAGTGAACCCAAATGCAATGTTCTTGTAAAAATAATAGCATATCTGCACTCATAACACAAGAAAGATGTAAGAATTCGGCAACAATAACAAGTTTCAACTTCTTTTTTTGATATTATTATCTTTGACATAGCAAAAGGCTTCTTTTTTTTTTTTTCATCCACAAGTCCTCGTTCGTTTCAAGGACTCGAAAAATGACATCTCTAAAGTTAACGTTAAATGTCTTTCTTCCCATTTCCACCGAAGAAAGTAGGAAAATAAATTTAGAGTATTATATAGATATATAGCAAACTACAATCTGAAACAGCTATTTTTGTTTGTCATTATAAAGAAATTTGATAAATTTCACTCTAATTCTTATGAAATGGGAGAAAAATGGAATTAAAATATTTACCATCATAGATATTCGTCTGTAACACCAGTGGCCATGAACCAACAAGAGACGCTCAAGAAACCGGAACTGAGCTATGGAAAAATCACTTGACATCACAGCCTGAATAGAATGTCAATATGCTATCAACCAATTTTTTTAAAATAAGCATCCACACAATGAAAGAGGACATAACACACACTAGCATTTTAAAAAGTCTCATACAGGAATTCAGGAGGGTTTTGACTAGAAATCTAGGAAAATAAGAAAGATAGAGTAATATCTTCCTTGGACCTGATACAACCACGTAGAAATGTATACATGACAAACTATATACCATAAGATAGAGAATTTAATAAAATCTTTAATTATGTCAAGCTTCAAAATAATTTAAAATCCCTGTCCATTTAAAATCGATTGATCTTATCCAATTTAAATGTCAAATATCATATATTGAGGTTTGACTTGTGAAAATCTCCTGTTTTCCTCTTCCTCCTTTGAGATTCTTGAAGCATCTCTTCTGATTCCACACTAGCTATGCACTAAATCAGACAGAAAACAATGCATACAAACGCATGGATAATTAGGCTCCCTGGAGAGAGAGAGAGAGAGAGAGAGAGAGCTGTGCAAGTTCATAATTAAACTCTTCCACCAAATCTGATGTTAGATACTTCTAATTCTTAGTTCACATATAATTATCAACCAAAGCAGCCTGCATGTGCTGATATACAAAGATATAAATTCCTTCGAAGGGAAAAAAAATAGTAAAACAGTTAAGTGACCATTGATAATATAGCAGGGAAGAATCTTGGAATGGCCGAATTTGGATACTTGAATTTATTTTAACCTCCAAGAAGCCAGAAAGGAAATGATTTATGGAAGCAAAAGTGGAGATGACCTGCATGCCTTCAACACCACTGATGCCAACCCCAATATCAGCCTCTTGAAGCATGCCTACATCATTTGCCCCATCACCAATTCCTAACGTTGTCTTGCCTATACCCCTTTTTACCAATCTTGTAACCTGAACATCTTCAACAGCACTATCAGATTATATACGTGTTGAACAAGTTTAGAGCAAAGAAATTTCTGAAATTATAGAAGTGGGCATGATTATAGCACATACAAGAGCTTTCTGTTTAGGTGTGGAGCGACAGCATATAACAGATGAACAATTAATTGCAAGATCCAAAAATGAATCCTCCAAATTCTTGTTGAGAGCAAACGATAATGACTTGCCATCAATTATCAAACCAAAGGAGATGGAACTTCCTTTAGATAAACCGATTTGTAAATTTCCTTCACTTATTTGTTTTGATATACTTGCACTTGAAGCCTGAGATAGTTGACCCCATCAAAGACTATAAAATTGACAATCATGAAACAAGAATTTTAGAATCCTGTACCTTCGCAATGGCTTCCTTGTCTCCTTGTTTTTCTAGGACATTTATTTCTGGAGAGTCTAGGGTAACTACAATTTGCTTCATGTCGTCTCTAAGTAAGCTACAAGCATATCTACAGGATACATTATACTACAGATCACAAATGAACTGTCCCCAATGCAGAAGAAGAAAATGTGACCATAATGAAGCATGTCAGCCTTACCCAATGTTTATTGCTGTCTCCATCTTGTCACCAGTTATGACCCACATCTTAATTCCAGCCTTTGCAAGCTTGTCAATGCATTCAGGAACCTTCACACCAGAGATGAGTAGATCAAGAGTCGTCAGCAATGCACACGCATTAACTTGAAATTTACAAAACCTAGAAAATAACAAATGAGATGAAAACAACAACAAAAAAAAATCAATAGAGAAAATAGTAAATGATTAAGCAAGATAGCAAGTTTTATTTTGACCCCTTTCTGTAGTTTATCTTCAACAGCCGTAGCACCTAGGAGAATTAAGTTTCTTTCAATCTTATCGGCAGCTGCATCTACCATTGCATCTCGATCTGCATTTAGAGAGGTCTGGGCCTGCAGAAACTCCTCCTCCCACAACCTAAACTCTTCTTCAATAAGCTCACGATACGCGACAACTAAAGTTCGTAAACCTGCTTCAGCATATTCTTTAATATGATCCCTTGTTGTAGCTTCAAAATCTCCTCCATTTCTTGAGAGCCGTTCAAACATCACACTGAGGAAACATGACCAAAGAAACAGGAAAAGGAAAGATTTATACCATGTTTGCACAGTAAACAAGCCAATAGTGCTGTGTTTAGGGGGAACCTGTCTGCACCCTTGCATAGGAGCAGCAACTGGTTTTCTACATTCTGTACAATTACAGACATTCTTTTCCGAGCACCGCTGAACTCTAAGACATGAAGAAGCTTATATGATCTGGAAAAATGCCATATCATAATATCAAAGACAAATACAAATAACAGATACTGTTTTTTACTGTTCGAGGTCAGTTAGTAGAATGGAGAAGCCCGAGTTATTACAATAACAAGTAAATCCCATTCAGAAGCAAAATGGGAGACTCTCCAGTAAAAAAAAAAAATGGAGCATGTTTTGTATTCTTTAGGCGCAAGGCCACTGACTATGGACCGTGTTTTTCGGAGCATAGAAAATTTGGACTAGCTTATTGGGACCGCCAATAAGGGTTAGTTCTTAGTAACTATATTAATAGGTGTGGAATTCATTTGTCATCTAGGTATCTGTTTGTACTCTCCACATTCCTATTTGTAGGGGATTGCGTTAATTGTCCATGGACATAGTTATATCAACAGAACCATGTATATTAGGTTTTTCAGATTTTCTTGTTCTTGAAGTACGTTAATGTGAGCAATATAGCATTCCATTATATAATGGTATCGTCCTAAGATTATTCAAAATGCACTCTAGCTCTTCATTAATCACTCAATACAAACAATTTGCATACATCCTTGTTAGAGGTACTCCAAATAGCCAGCTAAAATGCTAGTGGTTAACTCCAATACAATCATGATTAATACCAGATAAGATACAATCCTTTCATATCAAAAACTATTAATTTTTATCGGAAAAAGATTAAGATATATGATATTACAAGAATCTTGATCTCTTTTAATTTAGATAGCTGTATCTTTTTACCATTGTAGTCAAAACACGTTATTTTGATCATTTAGCTTCTTCTCCCAAAAGTTGGTTTACTCCAAAATCCAACAAATAAGACTATATAATCCCAAACTTATAGCATGACCTTATATATTAGTGTTATGTGAAATATTCCACAGTCCACATCAGTTGACCATGTAACTACTTTATTGCATGGTCTCAAGCAATTTGGGTAGTTGCTGGTGCCTGCTTGTGCCTGTTGTCATTGTCTCTGCTGAAGATATGGAAAGAATAATCTTTATGATATTTTTCCAATAATATAGGATTATTTTCCTTAATAGTTGA
>CAIGRQ010238344.1:0-16725 GCA_903798375.1 Fraxinus sp. D2006-0159 | reverse complement strand
AGTTTAATATTAAATCAATATTTCATTAGATTTATATTTGGGATGATAAGTGAATAATTCTATATTAACTGCAATATAGTAACAGAAAAATCGATTTTGATTATTAAAACTCTAAAATCAAAAGCCACAATATTTTGTTGAAATAGCTTACCATCCATCCAGTCCTAGCTGACTGCTTGTTTGGACTTTTATCACGTTTTCACGTTTTTGACAATTTTTTTTTCAATCCGTATATTAAGTAATGCAATAATGTGTAAAAATATTTTAAATCACATATTTATTGAGATCCACTACTAAATAATTTCTAGATAAGCTTTTCCTCCTCTCTTTTGTCCAACATGATCTAAATTTTCTCGTAAATAAGACGTATAGGAGTTGGTTATCGAGGGATGGAGCCGATTGCATCTAGGGCTACACAAAAAAACCTTGAAACCGCAAACCGAACAAAAGTCGTTGGTTTGAAATCGTTGGTTTGGATCCACGTGGACCCACGGTTTTTTTTTCCTCAAACCGAACCAAATCGTTTCAAAATTATTTGGTTTAGATTTCAAATTTTAAAAATCGGAAAAAACCAAACCGAACCACACTTTTTTAATTAAAAAAATATTGTATTAAATTATAAATTTTCATATATAAATTTTATTAAGGGTGTGTTTGAGCCACATTATTTTGGAAGAATGTATTCTGGAATAGTGGATTGATGGAGAATGTGTGGTTGAAAAAAAAAATTTATTGATATGATTACAAATTTAATTAACATAACTCATGTATAACAAACAAGTCAGTAAGTCATTATCACTAGTATTTAGTTGGGCTTTCGTTAAAAAAAAAAAAAAAAAAAAACTTTAGGCCCATAATTACAAAATGAATTGTACGTGAAATTGTGAATGTTGTCGAGCCATATATGCAATTACCCTTTGTCAAAACACAAGCAAACCAAAGTTACTAAACCCTAGCTTCCTCCCTCTATCCCACAGCGCCGACGCACGCTACACAGTGTCAATTGACACTTGTGACCTGCGGTCGTCAACGTCGTTTTTTTACCACTACCTACCGCCACTGACTGTAACTTTGAATGTGAGTCTCTCTTCCTTTTCCTTGTGTATCGAACAATTTTTCATAATTTGTTTATATAAGAAAAATTAAAAATCAAGATCAAAATCCTTAATTTTCTCTTTAGAAACGTAAAAGAAGACTTATGATGTGTTTAATAGATCTAATTGAGAAAATAATGTATTTTAAATAGTAATATGATGAGAAATTTGTGGTTAAAAAATAAGAAAAATTTATTGATATGATAAAAATATTATTTTATTGAAAAATGTATGGTTAAAAATGAATTTTGAAAGAATGTATTCTAAAAAAATGTGTACCAAATGGGGGCTTAGAACTAATTTGAGCTGAGAATTTTGAATGAAATTCTCTTTGTTTTTCCTTTTTCCTTAATTTTGAATGAATAGTGGTATTATTTAATATTTTAATTGGGATAAAGATAGTGAATAAAATGTAAACTTGATCATTTAGTTTTGTGTGTGCGTGCACTCTAGTTTAGTAGATACAGAATGGTGTCATTTTTTTATTACTGTAATTTAATGCTGAACAACCATATTTTTTGTTGTTTATCTGATATTTTTCTCATGTTGTTTGCATTTGAGTGCACAATACACCACTCACCAGGTTAGGCTTTGGTTAATCTAAACATTCCACATCAATAGATTGACTATAGTGTTTTGCATTGCACATTTTCATGTTTTAAGTCCCCCTTTGTGTATATTTCAGCAAATGAATATACACCAGTAAAAAATGCAATACGGGATATAAATTCACCCTTACTTTATTGAAAATTCAAATAGATTGTGAGATTTATTTATTCATAATGTTAAATGCTAATATCACGATGTACAAAAAATTATTATAAATTTTAATATTGGTGGATTCATTCCATGACTTTCTTATTGATACTATTTTTTATTTTTTTTTTGTCTTTTTTTTATATATCGAATTTTAAATAAATATGAATGTAATTTAACATTTAACATTATTAGTTATTGTTTAAATGTATATGTTAACTTGTTTTAAATATATAAATATAATGTCGATAGGTAAGCCGCGAATTAAAATCGAACCAAATCACAAATAATAGTTTGGTTTGGTTTGAAAATAAAATGATTTGGTTTGATTTGGAAAAATTTCAAACAGTATGAAATGGTTTGAGTTGAAAATATAACATAAACCGTCCAAACTAAACCATGTTCACCCCTAATTGCATCTAAGAGTTTAGTTTCAAAATAACATGATATGAAGTAGGATAGACTCATTGAGGTTTGTTTACTTTTATTTATATAAAAACGTAATTTTTGAAAAATATTATCAAAGTTATAACCATTTGTTCAAAAGAAGAAAAATGAACTTTCTTGAAGTTGAAAGATAGTTTTCTTATTTGAGAATGTTTGAAATCTAGTGTAAAGTAAATGGCAAAATTGTAAATTTCACATTTATTCTTGCATATAGGGAGAAGTTTTTTATAATTTTGAGAAGACATGAAATGTCAGATAACAATCATATACTTTAGGGGATGTATCTAATATTAACTCTTTATGTTTTAACTTTCTAATTTTTTAAAATTATTGTTTTATTTTACATTTAGAGTGTGTTTGATGAAAATTATTTTGGAAGAATGTATTTTGAAATAGTAGATTGATTGAGAATGTGTGGTTGAAAAAGAAGGAAAAGTTATTGATGTAATGGAAAATATTATTTCATTTAAAAATGTCTGATTGAAAATGAGTAGAAGAATAAAAATTTTAATGTGGGTCAGACGGGGGCTTATTCTTGAAGACGAGGAAATGTTTTTGTAATTTCGAAAATACATAAACATTCAAGATCATCGCTCACATAAAATCTCCAAATATGAAAGTTTACGAAAGTAAAATCGATCATAATTGAAACAATCAATAAAAATATGTTTTACATTCTAAATATTTTTTTAATATTATCATTGAGTGGTCGATAGACAATAGTGAACCATTGTGGTACCACTATGATTGTAAAATGTCTATTTTAAAATTTATAAATCCCTGTCCGTTGGATCATACCAGCACTAATCACTCGATAATCCCAATAATATCCTTCAAGTTGTTAACCAACCCCACTAATATCATATCTAACGGCCAAAAGCTGCACCAAGAAAATCATTATCTATTTCCTAAACCACCCATGCTATTTTCGTTGTTCAAGACGCAATATGGGTATAATAGTAATTTTACCATGTTGCCTAAGTCGAGACCTAATTGCCTCTTTATCCCCGCTTGTCATCAAGACCCACGTTCGGATTGGAATTACCATCTCACCCTCACTGATCCTTGATTCCCTTAACATAAAGGGTAGAATGGTCATTGTAGTACGCTAGGGCATTTCCGCCATTTGAATGTTTATATAGAGAGAGGACAGAGACAGGGAGATTCCTCTGAAGAGAGAGAGAGAGAAATAGAAGAATAGAGAGAGGGAAGATCCGTTTGAGTCCGTTAATTTTCGATTAATAATTTATGAAGGCAAACCCACAACAATGGTGACGGACCAAGAGATTGCGAAAGAAGTGGAGACTCTTCTCCGTCAGTCTGACCCTAACGCCGTTACTTCTCTAAACGGCGTCGTTCAGCAGCTCGAAGCCAAGCTAGGGTTAGACCTATCCCACAAAGCCGGTTTCATCAGGGACCAGATTAGCTTCCTCCTCCGATCGGAACCCGTGCCGAAAGACCATTTTGCTCCCGAGCTCCACACTCAACCCCCGAACTGTAGCCATCCCCCTCAACAATTTCTCGATCCCCATGTCGTCTTCCAGCAGCAGCTCCACCAACAGCACAACCCGTCCCCGCCCCAGCCTCAAGTACAAACCCGTCCGTCGCCGCCTCCTCCACTAACTGTGGCGAAAACCGGAGCTGAAGCTCAGAATTTAGTGACAAATGCTTCTGGAACGCCGAAAGGAAGGTGTGTTTTCAGTAATTTTTGATTTCTTAAACAAGGTCTTGGCCATCCACTAGGTGTTGTTTGGTTAGTAAATGAGGATTAGGGTTGTGGTTTGGTAAAAAAAAAGTGAAGTGGAGTCGTTGAAAAACTTATTTTGTTGGGTTTCGTGGTTGCTTAATTCAGGGTATTAGACGATCAACTTTCATTTATTGTGGTTATCCATTTTATCTGGTGTATTAACTGTTAAGGGTTAAAGCGAGCGTTGTTTTGATTAAGTAAAGATTTAGTGGTGATTGTTTGACGATCTCATTTTTGTTCGTTTTAGTGTAAAACTGATTTTAATTTGCTCAAGAATTAATGATTTTAATTGTTTTTTTTTGTGGTGGTACACCCGTTCTTTATGATTTTATGTTAACTCATGCATGAAATGAGCAGCAGTTTCTAATTTACTTTTATGCAAAAGATCTAATGCACATGCGTGGGTGCCAATTTGATTTAATATTATTATTTATCTAACCTACACACACACACACCCAAAATAACTTTTTATCAGGACAAGCCATTGGCAGAAATAAGGAATGGGCTTTAGAAAGTTAAAGTTTTATATGGCTGTTACTGTACCCCTATTTGGTTTAGCTAAAAAAGCTTAACAAAATTCAAGTCAAATTTAACAATTAATTTTAACCACACATATCATTTGACCTACAACTTTTCAACGACACATTCAATCAACTTTTATCAAAATCTACTAAAAATGTGGTTTTTTTCTATCTAAACCAAATAGGGGCTGTACATAGTTTAAAACAAATGGGAATTTTCTGGTGGCTTTCCTTAGCAAGTTTTCCCTTTATTAAGTTGACTGGCAAACACCAAGCTTCATCCATTAAATTATGAATGCTCAGCTGCGTGTCAGATTAAATAGCTAGAATGTTGTTTTATCAAGGCCATACTTGCTTTTCACTTTTCTGTATTGTCTCGGTGCCTATTCGTATTTGGATTTATACCCATTTTATGTGAGAATTTTGGTCAGGGATACCTCAGAAAGAAATGAAAACGTTTATTGTTTCGCTTCAGAACATTGTTTGCCTATCTGGTTTGACCATTATTTCAGAACATTGATTACAAAAATATTTGGATACATGCACGCCCAATTAACTTGTCTAACATCCCAACCCACGCGCACACACAAATTCTCTCTTCAAAGAGGTATAGGGGAAGCAAAATGGCAGGCAAACACAAATCCTCACATGCATAGATGCACACCCGTGCATTCCTGTTTGGTTGGGGTGCTAAGTAAGTCATCCAATGTAAATGGTCAAAGGCTAATTCTTGACTTTTTTATACTGATGTCACTAATTCATCTTGCCCACGATCTCTGTTTATACTGTGCACATCTCTTCTGACCTGATAATAAATTGGACAGAAGCCTAATGCACGTGATAATGTAGATGAATACTATGATTAACAGTCTTATTACTTTAAGGGAAAAGATATTCCTACTGTTTAAAATGATTTGCCCACATGCTTGAAGCCATCACATTTATTCTACATGATCATTACTTACTTTTCAGAACACAGCTGTAGGAATTAATATGATTTCTTTCCAAAAAGTGAATTTTCTTTTGTTTGGAAGGCTGAAAACAGTAGGTGGGGTCCCTTCCATGTGTGCAGAGTTTCTGTTAATGTTTGGATTAAGTTCGAATGCTGTAATATCGCCAGTTTCTATGGTACTGGTGAAGAATAAACCTCATTGTCCACCACAATTAAACAAGATACATGATTTTTTTGCTCACCTTTTTATTTCAGCACTCCAACTGGAACCAAAAGAAGAGGCGGTCCAGGTGGTCTAAACAAAGTATGTGGCGTTTCACCTGAACTACAGGCCATTGTCGGGGAGCCAGCACTGCCGAGGACGGAGGTTTGGATTTCCAGAGCAAACATTTTACCTAGTTTCGGGATCATTATTCACATTGGTCGTTTATTCTATCAAGTACTAGTGCTAATTGTATGGGATACTAAAGCAGTTTGTTGTTTGGTGATTCAGATTGTAAAGCAGCTCTGGGCATACATCAGGAAGCACAACCTTCAGGATCCAGGTAACAAGAGAAAGATTATCTGTGATGATGCCTTGCGTTTGGTTTTTGAAACGGATTGCACAGACATGTTCAAGATGAATAAGCTGCTTGCAAAGCATATTATGGCACTTGATCCAACAAGTATGTATGATGAACACTAGAGCAAATTTGATATATATGGTTTTACTATTGTGGTCTTTCCTTATTCCTTGTATGCAAATCAAACATTTGCAGAAGAATCTGGTCAAGCTAAGAAAACAAAGGTTGAAGATTTTCCTGAAAAGGAAAGTACGGAATCCAGTCCTCCTCCTGTTATGATATCAGATTCACTTTTAAAATTTTTTGGAACTGGAGAGAGGGAGATGCTTCAATCTGTGGCACTGGGACGTGTTTGGGAGTACATAAAGAATAACCAGCTTGAGGTGGGTTTAATTAAGGAGTTGTAAAAATAATTGTTCTAAATACATATTTGCAAAATTAAGCAACCATACATTGTACCAAGTCATTGATAATATCGAAATTATAATGTAAGATGAAGCCACATAAACATACTTTCAATATTTTAAATCATTAAATACTAAGAATCAGGAATGAGAACCTTTTTTGCCGTATGCATACCTTAAATCTTTTGGAAGAAGGCTTGGTTTTTTATTGTAAGTCTAGTTGTTGACTTTCGTAGTCTCATATATCAAAATCTTGACGAAACTTTTGATATCTCTTTTTGTTATGTTTTGCCTTCGATTTTTAGTATGTCTATTTTAATTCTTAAAGCATTAAATGAAATATATTATTTATGCTAATTATTGATTGTCAAAATACTTCACAAATAAATATTTAAATTGGGTACTAAGTGAAGAAAAATTTGCATATAAAATCTTTTATTGATATAACAGTTGTGCAAATTTTGTGTTTTAAATGGTAAATTTTTTATTTGTATTTGATGGAACTAATAATTTCTTAGAGTAACACAGGCATGAAAATTTTACATATAAAAATCATTTATTGATATTACAGTGGTGCAAATTATGTGTTTTAAGTAAATTTTTCTTTAGATTTGATGGAACTCATAATTTCTTGAGTAACACAGGCACCGCTACTACATCTATTCTATATAATAAAAGAGTTTGCTTGTAACTTAAACAAATGGTGTAGGGGGCTGTAACTTGTTATACAATAGATCATGCTACATGTACATAAATGTTCCACACTGATTTACGCCCCTGTGAGTTGGCAAATTTGGGTATATTGGTCTTGACAACATATTTTTTAATCAACTGCCAGATTCTTGACACATAGGGGGGTGCCAATCAAGGTGTATACTTTGTGTGTACTAGTAGTTTAATCCTTACGCAAATAGTCATGATTTCAAGATTTTCATTAATTGATACACATCTCTTGCCAAGTCGCTGCGTGTTTGCTTGCTTTGGTATAGGCTAGTTGGCAGGTGGAACTGTTACACAATAGGTCATGATTTTAAATTTTCATTGTTTGAGATGCGTCTCTTGCCAAGTCACGGCGTGTTTGCTTGCTTTTGTTTATTATATATCCATCATAATTGGTTTTGTATATGTACTGGCATTTGGGTCCTTAAATAAGAGTTTCTTTAATTTGCGGGCTTCACTCATACTCGACTGTTTCAAAATACATGAGAATGCAGGTCAAATTCATGATTGACATGAATCTCCTATTAGAAAAAAACCTATAGGATGATGCCACGAGCACTTGTATACCCTTGTGAACTTCTAGACTCTTGTGTGCCGAGCGAAGATTGTAAGTTGGCACATGTTATCTGATTTCAAATTCCTCCTTATCTGGTTTGTCTTGTGTAGGATCCTCTGAATTCAATGACGATTCATTGTGATGCAAAGCTTCAGGAGCTTTTAGGGTGTAAAAGCATTTCTGCATTGGGAATACAGGAGTTGATTGCACGCCGTCATTTATTTAAGCGGTGATGGTGCTTTCTCATGTGAAATGGTTAGTAGTAAAATGATTGGACATGCTAATGTGCACAGGTAGATTTGCTTCATTATTATTTTCAAAAAGTAATTAATTGACCTACTTGCACTACATCTCATGTCTTTCCTCAAATACATGATTTCTTTTTAAAAATTCTATCTTATTTCATGGCACATGTGAGAAATTATCCAATTAGGTATATAAAGCTTCTTTATACTACTTTAGCTTCACTGTGGCCATTGTCCTCTGTTTCTCATAAGAAATAGCTTTAGTTTTGTGTTTGTATTTGCTGCATTGGTTAAGGCCCGACTTAATAGTACATAGTTCTATTCAAGTTTGATCAAGCTTGCTCCATGAATTTCTTGCCTCATGAACTAAGATTCTTGGTTATTCAATTTCTGTCTTGCATATATAAATATATTGTTGCGCTTGGAAAATAGAATACTTTGTGCACAATATGATGACCCTTTTTGTTTTACTTTTGTAGGCATCTGGAGGTTATAACTAGCTAGTTGTTTGGATGACCTGACATCAGTACATAATGTTATTGGCAAGAAACATTTTGTAATTACACCAATGCTTAACATCTTTGTAATGGGATAGAAGTAATCGCCAGAATGATATATTTTGTGAACACAATATAATTGGTGATGTAGATTTCACATGTTTCAAGCGATTAGTTGTTAATTCCCTCTTGTAATCAATTTTATTTCTTCCTTTTTCTGGCTTGTAATCAAATAGAAGATTTAAATGCATCGAATAACTTGTTTATTGATTATCGAAAGTAGCAAGTTACAATACTGGGGACGAACACTAAAAAGCTTGATAAGACTCCAGATAACATCCATCTCCTATAATAGCTTAAATAAGAAAAAAAAAATTAGCCATTTAAAAGTTGATGAATCATAGGGCGTGTTCGGTAGAGATTAAAATCGGATTAAAATTGAAAAATTAGTCGTTACTGTTGACTTTTATTAGACGAGTGGGGTTTAATAACGGTCATATTTTTAATTTTAATTGGATTTTAAGTACGATAAAAAAACACTCATAATAAGTATTTAGGAAGCTGGACAAGTGTAGATATTGTCCTTGACATTGTGGGTTGTGTTGGTTCTGCGGGCAAGTGGGCACTAGCTTAGCTATCCAGGCCAACTGGTGGGCTGACCCATACATAGGACCTGTGGTTCGTCGACTCCACCATGAATTTAACTCTTTTTTCTTCAATCAGTTTCAAATTATACAAATTGTCAATTATAGAGGGAGAATCTAGTGTCCACGGTACACTTTGAATCAAAATTGCGATATTAAACTCACGTTGATTCCTAATTTGTAAAACTCATTTTTCTTTGAATTCATTCACACATTTAACGTGATCATCAACAAACAAAGTAGATATAGCATAATCACAAGAGGAAATTACACTAAACCAGTTGTTTAGTTTTAACTTTCTAAAAATCAAGTTCATACTTTATTTCATCAAAAATCAGGTTTTAATTTCACAATTAATATTAATAATAATATTTTTAAATTAAATTAAATATGTACCCACCCCTACCCCTACTCTTACCCTTACCTCCAAATTTCAATTCATTTCTCACTACTCCTCGCCTCTCCTCCTCCCTCCAGTCTTCCTCTCTCTCTTCATCCCTCCCCCGCCGCCTCCCCTCTCCCTCCCTAAATCGTAGGGATGGTAAAAAAATCCGTTCGACCCGATACCCGTGGGGCCCCGCCCCAATGGAGCGGGGAATACCCGCATAACCGGATAAATGGGACGGGGATGGGGCGATGGTCATTACCCTGAAAATGGGTATGTGGCGGGTATGGGAAATATAGTCCCCGTCCGCTACCCGCCCCGTTTAAAATTAATTTCAAATTTAAGTTTTTTATCGAAGAAAAATAATAAAACTATCATCATTTTTAAAGAGAACATAAGTTTTTAACAAATTAGTAAGAAAATAATAATATTTACTAATTAAGGGCATAAACAAAATAAAAGCAAAAAATAAAATAAAGAAAAAATAAATTGGGCAAGAGACTTACCCTGCCCCGCCTCGATCCTGTCCTGTCCCGCTTTAACTGGGTATAGAGATGGGATAAGGTAACAAAAATACCCGACATGACGGGGGTGGGAATAGACGACCCACCCCATACCCGCCCCGTTGCCATCCCTACTGAATCGCAGCGTCACTGTGACGCGGCAGCATCGTTGTGACGCGTCGACGTTGCTGTGGATAGTGGCAGGCGGTGGAGGTGCTTTGGGCCTTGGATGCGGTGGTGTGTGCGGTGGAGGTCTTCACCCGACAGAGAATGAACAGTATACTATTTTTTTTGTTGTGAATTTTGCTGTGGTGGGTGTGTGGTGGAGGTGTTGTGGGTCTTCGATGGGGCGGTTTGTGGTTTCTAGGTTGTGTTGTGCCGGATCTCTGTGTGTGGGGCTATGGCGGGTGGATCTGTGTCTGTGACTGTTGGTGGTTGGTTGTCGATGGGGTTATGGTTGGTCGGGCGGATGGGACGTTGAGTTTCTGTGACCATTTATTTGGTCGATCTGTGACCAAGTATTGGTGGCGCTTGCGTCGGGTAGATGAGACGAAGTGTTTCTTTGACCAATTATTTGGTTGATCTGTGACCTAGCTATTGAATTGTTGCGATTTTTTTGGTGTCTGTGACCTAACTATTGAACCCTTTTTTGTGTATGTGATCTAGCTATTGAACGATTTTTTTGATGTCTATGACCTAGCTATTGAACAGTGACGGTTTTTTTGTGTCTATGACTTAGCTATTGAACTGTGTCCCATAAATTTGAAAATATGTGACCTGTGATATATAATTTTTTTGATCTGTAACCAATAAAATGATCTGTCACCAACAAATTTTCTTAACATGTGATCAATTAAAAATTTATGACCTATAAATTTTTTCATTTGTGATTTCAAAATAATTTGTGACCTTGGAATCGGAGCAGTCACCGGAATTATGTGGCGGCCAACGGTCACCGAAAAATAGTCGCCAGAATTAAGTGTGGCCGGAGAACAGTCGTTGGAGTAGTCGTCGGTCGCCGAAGCAGTGGAGGTGGTGTGGGGGTGGGGTGAGTCAATTATATTATATTACCATTAAATATTTAATTTAATAGATTAATTATAAAATATAATTAATTAATTCATTGAAAAATCTGAGTTTTGCAAATTTAAACATTAAGACCTGATTTTTGATTTTGTGAAAATAAATCCGTGAACCATGCATTTTTCCCTAATCACAAATGTAAACACTACTAATAATATTAGCGAAGAAATATATTACAAGGCTTATAAGATTCAGCAATGAGAACTTTTACATGAGATAAGAACGAGAAACCTAATTTGTTGGGCTTTGTGGTATATGTTTAGTCCAAATGGCTCATGTTGTCTTGGGCCATCGCTGGGAATAGCAAGGCAAATGAGGTTCAAAATTATTTAGGAATCCGTGCCGTCGCGATGCCGTCCGTTAACAGTCGCCCAGAAGCCCTACACTCCTTCCAATATTCATCGTGACCTCAAACTTAACTGCTTAACAAGATAGAAGCGGAGGTTTTCCGATCGGATCATATCATAATTCAATAGAGAAATGGCGGAAGACTTGGTATTGGACACCGCGATCAGAGACTGGGTGTTGATACCACTATCGGTGGTTATGGTGCTAATCGGAATCCTTCGTTATTTTGTATCCAAGCTCATGCGCTCCTCCAATCAAGTTCCCGATCCCAAAATGGTCAAAGAAGGGTATACTTGTTAATTTTGTATACATGCTGATAGGTTTGTGCAAGTTACTCTGGATTTCACTTTTTTCTTTTTCCAGTCAAGTGGTAATTAGGGCAAGGAATCTGAGGGCAGCTGCAAATTTTATACCCGCTAAATCATTTCGTGCTCGTAGGGTTTATTTCAGCAACGAGGTGGGAATTTTTTCTCTCTTCTTTTTTTAATCTATTTTATACTAATTTTGTAGTACAATCTGATTGAAGATTTAAGTTCAAAATTTGAGATATATGTGCGTAAAAAAAATTACGGATGGAAACAGAGGGAATATAATCTAATTACTTCTGATAGGTGATAGTGTGGCATTGAACATTGGTGATTGCCTGATTGTCAAGTATAATAAAGAGGGTGAGAAATAAAGTTCTCTATTGGATTATGCCACAATTAACTAAGAAATGAATGAATGGAATATTGATTTAGGTGACATTCTAACTCAATTGCGTCAAACACGTCCTAGTTGCTGCTGACATTAGATTTGTGTAAGATTACCCTTAAACTGGAATGAGAAAGAAATTTAAGGCGCAAACATTATGATTATTTGAATAAATAAGTTTAAGAAAGGTCATGGACTATATGGTGATTGAAATGGGCTTGTTGAAATGAGGCCTTCTGAATTACAACCACAAACTATACCTTATTCCTAACAGATTTGGATTGGCTACGAAAATATTCCTTTGTCACTTCTTTCACTCCCAGCATCTCCATTTTAAGGGAAAATACTCCTAATTGTTTCACAATTAATACTTTAGTGACAAAGGAATATTTTCGTACTGGATGATAAGTATATTTCTTACTGGATGATAAGTATATTTCTTATGCACGGCATTCTAGTGATTGAGATAACATGTTTTAGTAGATAGTAGTTTGACATAAGAGAACAAACTTACAAGACTCAAGGAACCAGATGAAATGGCAAATACTTCTCAACTACAAATTGTAAATTACGATTGTGTTGGGAATCTAGAACTAAATTTTTTGTTTGTAATTTCTGATTGCAATCTTCTTTCAATAGTTTTATGATCAATCTTTTGACTTCCAATCATATAAAGCTAAAAAAATTAATTCTAGATATTATATTCTCCTGTGCTTAGAGCTTAGAAAATGGTGACATTTGAAGCACATACACTCCTACTAGGTCTATGTGTCTGTGTGTGACACATTTGGACGTCATCATTCCATGACATGGATGGGTCCAACAAGCCACATACCCTGCCCAATTTTTTATATATCTTAAAAATTTCTAATGCTCAAGACTCAAGAGATACTTTAGGTACCCTCTTCGTGGGCTAGTGCTCAACATGACATGCGCCATCTCCTATGTTAACAAGTATAAGAGTACATAAATAATTTATTAAATGTAAATTTTAAAGAATTTAATCCACGTGTCCATAACCTTGTCCTACAGACTACAGTACAAAAAACTTGTGTTTGTCTTGTGTCTTGTCGTGTTCATGTTCCACGTCCACGTCCATGCTTCTTTGATGGTTACTCATGTTGGAATTTAGGAAATTAACATTTCAATGTCTCCCGTTTTCCACTTTTTTTTTTTTTTTTGAACAAAAAAGTCAGACTTCATGCTAAGAGAAACACGGTGCATAATTTCGTCTGACCATTAATTTAATTGTTTGTAAGTTAACTATGACATACATGAACATCTGTTGTGCACAAACTCAATTCCCAAGAATATGATGAAATGAAATGGCTTTGCTTGGAGCAAACGTTTTCTCCCTAATCTACTAGTCATGGGCTTGGGCGAACCCAATAATATAAGCCCAATAATAGAATGTAAATAATAAAAAAATACCATAATGGATGTCCCGCATCATCGTAGTTTTCGTTTGTATTCACTTTTCAGAGGATGCAATCTTCTTTGAATGTTACATTAGCCAAATGTTGTGTTGAGTACAACCAAATCAACTGTTATATAAAAAACCTCTATGTGTTAAACTCTTAGTTCCCGTGATGGGATCATTTTGCCCCCTCAAAAATGCTTTTGATAGATGGATCCAACATCTCCCGTTTATTATAGCCTAGAGGTGGCATTCTCAGCGTAGGAACCACTTTCTGATATCAGTATGCGTGTTTTCAAAATGTTAATTGTGGGAGATAAGATATTTATCTAGCACTAGTGCAACAGTTATGGAGGAATCTTTATATGTGACATTGCAGGAGAATGGATTACTTTATGTACCCAAGGACCAAGCTCAAAATGCGCAGGCACAGATGTTCTCTGATCCAAATATGGCCATGGATATGATGAAAAAGAATCTTTCAATGATTATACCACAGGTACTCTTTCAATGATTATACTACAGGTACTTCTGTTGCATACTTCATAGCTTCATATTTCGAACATGACTGACAGAAATATATGATGTTCTTAATGTGTTTATCTTTTTATTGGACAGACACTTACATTTGCATGGGTTAACTTTTTCTTCTCTGGATTTGTGGCAGGTCTGTATTTTTCCTTATTTCTTAATGTCAGTGTCATTGCATATTGGACTTTTCAACTAAATCAGCCTGCAGTATCTCTGACTGAAAATAGATCTTTTCATTAATGTTCTTTTCAAGCAAACTCAACAATCTATTGCGCTCTCTGTTTTATTTATGTTTTCTTAGTGGACTTTTCCACTTTGAATTACCTACATTATCTTTTCTTGTGTTGTCGTAATATGTTTTCTTTCTAATATCCATGCTGACTGACATGGTAACTGTACATAATTTTCCAGCTAAGATACCATTTCCACTTACTCAGAGGTTCAGGTCAATGTTACAAAATGGTATTGATTTGAGTACTGTTGATGTCAGCTATGTCAGCAGTCGCTCATGGTATTTTTCCAACTCCTTAGCAAAAATTATTAATGTTAAGTTGGGTTCTTACATACCATACAGCTGGAATGCATATGATGATTAACTATTGTTGTCATTTAGGTATTTCCTGAATCTATTTGGGCTGAGAGGTCTATTCAGTCTTATTCTGGGAGAAGAAAATGGTTGGTATCTCTTAAACTTCTACTTCTTTCATAATTTAATTGGTCTCTGTTATTTTTACCTTCTATATATAAAAGATAACAATAATATGACTGGACAAGTATCTATTTCAATATTGGGCAAATACTTCAAATCTGATCTAACATGAACATGTCTGTTTGATGCAGCAACTGATGACACACAACGCATGATGCAAATGAGTGGATTTGGATTCGATCCAACAAGGGTATGCATGTTAACGGGTTTTCTGCCATTTCCTGATGATTTATGTCGTGTGCAATTTTTTTTACATTAGTTGGTTTCTTCTAAAACCTTTTCCCACAGGGAGAAGTTAGATCTTATGTACTTTGCATTTAACTTCCACCAGAGAATCCGTACAGACTTAGAATTTTACCTTTAACCAATCTTTTGATTTTAAAGTTCCTGTTTTCACGTCTCATGAACTTGGCAGACAGATTTTTGTCAGTAGGAACCTTATCGTTCAGTTTACATGGAATCTTTTAATTATGTCTGCTATCTATGTTATGTGAACTTCGAAACAGGTGTTGGTTGTTACATATTGAAGATTTTTTGAGTTTATAAATATAGGATATCTGGGCACCAGAAAAATTTCAGTGCATCATAACATTGACGCATTTTGTTGATACATCTAATGCAAGCACACATACTCGACTATTAAGATATATTCCTTCTGATCCCTTATATTCAGCACACATATATTTGGATAAGGTCATGATGATTGTGTCTTGTTTTCACACAATTCTGGTCAGAGTTTGGGCGCAGAGAAAGACAGTCTAGACATTGTTCAACATGAATGGGCCTTGCCGAAATTTGAGGAGCGGGCAGAAGCTGTGTTGAAGAAACTTGTCAGTTGAGAAACTGTAAGAGCTGGTAGCTACCAGCGTGTAACCTTACATCTTAATGGTGTTGCTTCATTATTGGTGCACGTGTGGCCTGAAACCATGAAGTTGGCATGGACTTCAAATGTTAGCACGGAAATGGGTGAAGAAGACTGGTTTTCGAGCTTATTGAATGTGTTTTTTATCTTGTTGATTTTAAATTGAAGGCGTTGTGCAGGGTTCTGGTTGTTAATTTTGACAAATGGTACGCTCTTGTATTCCCTCGTTCTAATTATGTATGCTGTAATGACAGGAATTTTGCCGAAGGACATATGTGTCCCCCAATTGTTTGGCAAAAAAATTTAGAGCATCCGAAGTTTTATTTTGGAAAGACTACTGATGCAGACAGACAGCCCTTCAACGGTGGACCAAGTTCCAAAATAAACTATAGTAGAAAAATAAAGGGTTAACAGAGTTCGTAATTGTAATTTCGAAAGAAAAAGCATGTCTCATCGAGGTAGGACAACATTGGACTAAAGTGTTTGGACGATCATAACATAATGCTAAAGCGTTAGGACATTCATGGCAGAAAATCAGGCACAGTTAAATGTCTTAACTAATGGAGATAATTGTTTTCACCAACTGGATAGCCATATTTAGTGGAATGTTGCTAGAATAATTTGTTATAGGGGCAACAGATCCTGCGTTATTTTTATGAGTACTGGTATTTGCAGTCGCTTATTATTATAATTGACATACGTGGTGGTATACATGTAGCGGTAAGTAATTTAATATATTAATGTGAAAGTTTTTTATTGTCTGATGTATTAAATCATTAATTGACATGTATGCGAGTAACTATGGTAGAGAGCAACTGTAAATAACATTATTTTATTGGAAAATCCAATTTTTTAATACCCTTATTCACATGAGAAAATGCATCTGTACAGAAGAATTTCAATAGAAATTAAACAGAAAACTCACATTGGTGTGGGCTCCACGTGAGTTTAAAATATTAAAAAAAGGGTCCCACCTAAAGTGTCTTGTTTTTGAAATTCTGTTGGGTGTCTTTCTGTCAAAAAAAAAAAAGAAAAAAGCTAAATGTAC
>CAIGRQ010238341.1:0-12363 GCA_903798375.1 Fraxinus sp. D2006-0159 | reverse complement strand
GGCTTTCTCCCATTGGTCACCACCCAAGTAAATTCGAATACGATCACATTTTATACATACTTGGAAAGGAAATTCGGGAAGCGGTTATTTTCCCTGTAGACCTCCTTTTACGACGTGATGACGGGACCCCGGAGGGACGACAGAGTACATCATAACTTTGTCACCATAGGACATCTGCATTTCAACATAAATGTTGTCTTTCAGTTACCGTGATGATTTGGACATCCAATGCTACGTAGAGAATATTCCTATTTTACTACTGTGCCATCTGCAGGAGGTGTGTCATGTGACACTTTGTGACAAAGATGGATCCAAGACCTCACTACCAGCCAGGCTAATGGGTAGAAGAAAAATAAATTTGCACTTAAAAAAAATATCATATAACACTAAAAAAATTTAACGGGTCGGGTACTGGACCGACTGTCCCCCTAAATCCGTCTTTGCTCTGATGCGTCAAAAGCCTTTTCACTTAATAAATAAGGAGAAAATTGATACTCAAGAATATCGTCATATCTAATCATATGTGAAGGATGGTTATCTTATCACCACATTTTAGTTAAGCTCCTCCATCTTTGCTTATTGTAGTAATTATTTCTTTTAACCTTTTATTGAATTTTTATTTTCAACATTTCATTAATTAGTACTCTTGTCCTCGATGATGATTTATATCAAAATATTTTTTTTCATCATTTGAAATGAGGGGATTTTTTTATTTTTTATTTTTTGCACTTTTTATTTATTTATTTTTTAAAAATATGATGAAAAATAAATTGTTTTACGCAATTTTAACAAACTTTTGGATACAAAACTGTTATCAAATACAAAATGTGTTAACTAATAGAAAGTTTGAGGATAAAAATGAAATGAAAAATTGTTCAGGACAAAAGTGTTATAATGAGCAAAGATTAAGAACCTTAAATATACTTAAGATGTGGTGCAAAAAATAAAAATTGTGGTGTGAATATAATTACCCATACGTGAAACTCTTTTTTGGCACTAATTTTGCTCATATATATTTTGTAAATTATTTGAACGGGGGTTTTAATCTTGGGATAGAAAGTTAGTCTCCCCGCCATTTATACATTGGAGACTTCGTTCATTTGTTTGTATCAAAATAATGCGTATAACTGTAAATTGATTTTTAATAGTATAATCCTTAACGGGTTTAAAATACTGAATAAACGTTTGTACAGTAACAGATAGTGATGGCAAAAAAATCTGTCTCGACGGGTTGGCCCCATCCCGAACATGCCCCGTAAAGAATAAAAAAAATAATTAACTACAAATTAAAAAAAAATTAGTTAACTGAAAATTTTTGAAAAAAAAAAATTAAACGGGACAAGTCCGCACCCCGACTCGCCTACGCCCCGTCTAAGGTGGGGCAGGGCGGGGCACAGTGGGGGAGTGATGATGCAAGGCGGGTGGGCAGGGGTGTCTCACCCCAAACCCGCCCCATTGACATATCTAATAATAGAGCCAAGATTTGTATTCAGTAGGATCCTAATTCCATCTCCCTCTGCCTCAACGTGTGATACACTTATAAATTATAATACAAGCACGAAGGGAATTTTGAGCTTCACTTGATACATAATATAATATGTTTGGGAGATAAATTATTCCTTATTTTTTATTTTGGCTGATTATATTCCTTTAATCATTAAATCTCTAAAGTGATTCCCTATCTAGACTCTTACATTCAGTGTTTCCAAGTATCTTAACCCACACTTTAATTGCTGAGAATATTTAAGACATAATTAAATTGTAGATTCCATTAAAAAAAAAACTAAAACTACAATTTCTCTTATTTTCCATATTATTTATGATACCGATTGCCCTACGTAAATTTAAAATTACCTAATATGCAAATTTTTTATGTAACCATGTTCAATCTCACCTCGTCCAAGAATAATACGAAATGTATTATTTAATTAAATAATATGTCGTGTAAAAGGAATCATTATATGAAATCATAAGGTGACAACAAAATGACAAATTAAAAATAAAAATAAAAATAAAAATTAACATATAAGTATTGTTCCCTACTATATAAGACCTAGGAGACAAATATGTATTATAATAAGATAATTAAAACATATAATTATCATAGTCCACAAGTACATGCATTTGCAGCAACAAGTTAAATATTTTGTCACGCAAACACGTGATGGGCATGTCACAGTTCTAGATTTTCTTTTTTATTTAATTATTATTATTATTATATTTAACGGACAAAATATAAATATTAACTTTAGCAAGATCAAATTAATGGGTTGTTATTTGTATTAATCGTTTTTTTTTAAAGTACGCTTATCACTAATGTGGTGGCGTCAACTGCCGGTGACAACGCGTGGAATAAAAATATTAATATTCATTAATTAAGTAAGTAGTGATTTTTTTGGTGATTTTTTTATAAGTAACAATTATTTAATTCAACTACTTCCGGTCTGAGTTTATTGCAAATTTAAGTAATTAAATTAGGAACTTAATTCTATAAGTAACAATTTTATAACTTAATTTCTTCCAGCTTGAGTTTGTAATTTATTATAATTTTTAAGTAATAACTTAGGAAGTTAATTAATTTTATAAGTAACCATTATTTAATTCAACTTCCTCCAGCCTGAGTTTATTGCAAATTTAAGTAAATAAATTAGGAACTTAAATTTATAAGTAACAATTATATAACTTAATTTCTTCCTGCCTAAGTTTATTGTAAATTTTAAGTAAATAAATTAGGAAGTTAAATTTATAAGTAATTAGCTATTATATTTTTTTTTTTCTATCTATATATTTTTTTGAAATATTGGCTTCTCCTATATAAATATAATGATCCCCTAAGCACGATGCTTAGTTTTATGCTAAACACCGTGCTTAGGTGGCACACTACATTAGTGGGTGATTTTTCGCCACCTAAACACGGTGCTTAGCATAAAATTAAGTACCGTACTTAGGAAATCAAATTCGTATATATATATATATACACATACTCTACTTTCCCTAATATTAACACCTCAATTAATCCCCAATTCATTGCTCTGACTAGCATAAGTTCCAAGTGCATTTTGTTGAGTTTCAATATTGCAACTTAAAGGATTAATTTTGATAAAAAAGAACAACACAAAACATTGATTATTGTTTTTTGGCTCATTCGAGATCACTAATCTCAAAATTCAACGTCTCAATAGACAAATCGTACTTTGATATCATTATTGAATATTAAAAGTCTATATTTTTATTAACTAATTTTATTAAAAAGGGTAACACTAAGCCCTCGTGTATCGAATTATACCCTTACACATTTTCTATTCATTTTCTATTGTGGAAATTTAGCAGCAAAGAGTGAGAAAGTCAAAAATTCCGCGAGACAAGTTTTTCGGAGGAAAAAAAAAAGGGCAAAAATAAGTCACTTTGAACACACAGAAAACCCAGTTTTAAGTATTAATTGCGGCTATCTCACATCTCACCTTTTTCCACCATTTTCAGACCTCTATATCTCTCTCTATATAAACCCCCACCTTCTCTATCCTCTTGTATTAACCTTTTTCTGTACAAAACTATCTCTCTAAAATCTCTCCAATTCTTTGTGACCTTTTTGTATCAAGCAATCAGTTTCTCTATTAAAAGAAATCAATAAAGATGGATATTTATCATGGTGAATTAGATGGTGCAAATTACAACAACCAAATCAGTGAAGAAGAAATGGAGCTTAGGAGAGGTCCCTGGACTTACGAAGAAGACCTCGCTCTCGTCAATTACATCTCCCAAAACGGTGAAGGGCGTTGGAATTCCCTCGCTCAATCTGCAGGTAATTTAATTTATCTAAAAAAAAGCAGTTTTTAATCACGACCAAACATGTACGTTGGTTTTGAAAACTGAATATTGATCAAGAATAATTATGAGGAGGAAATGTTTATTTCTTTACTTTATGAATATATTTTATTTGAATAGTTCGTTGGCCGTACAGAATGAGCATAAAAAAAGTTGTGGAATCGTCCAATAAAAGTTGTATATAGAGGCTAAAGGAAAAGGTAGAAGCTTAAAGTTATTAAAGTAGGGCTTTAGATAGTTCTGAGAAATTTACAAAAAAAGAAAAAAAAAATTGTTGGCTAATGAATGTTCATTGGCACAGGTCTAAAGAGAACTGGAAAGAGCTGTAGATTAAGATGGCTGAACTATTTACGCCCCGATGTTCGACGAGGAAATATCACTCTTGAAGAACAGCTTTTGATTCTTGAACTCCATTCTCGATGGGGCAATCGGTAAGTTATTCTATAAATTATGTTCGAGACGAGATTTAAGTAAATATAAATGGTTTAATTGATTTTGAATAATCAATGTTATAGGTGGTCGAAAATTGCTCAATATTTGCCTGGTAGAACTGATAATGAGATCAAGAACTATTGGAGAACAAGAGTACAAAAACATGCTAAACAGCTCAAATGTGATGTGAACAGCAAGAGATTCAAGGACACCATGCGTTATCTATGGATGCCAAGATTAGTTGAGAGAATTCAGGCAGCCGCTGCCGCTGCCGGTGGCAGTCCCGGCTGCGGTGTTCCCTCCACCACCACCTCTTCCATCACCACCGCCCAATACAAAATCAACAGCCATAACATTTCCAGTATAGACAACATGGGCCCAAGCCAAAAGGTGCTGCCAGTGCCGCAGGCTAACAACAGTAACATGGTTGGGAACTATGGGGGCGGTATTGTTCCAGTTAACACAAACGCCACCAGCTACACGGCGGAGAATTCTAGCACCGCCGCCTCATCAGACTCATTTGGCACCCCAGTTTCAGACCTCACGGATTGTTACAATTATCCAGTTAATCAGAACACCAATCAAGATTACTATCCTGCTAATCAGCTAGCCTATGGAGAAACCTTAACCAGCCCCACTGGTTACTTTAACCAAGGGTTAGATTTCACAGTTCTGGAGCAAAACAATCAATGGATGGACGAAGGGAACATATACGACAATTTGTGGAATGTCGATGACATGTTTTTCTCACAACAGCAATTCAACAACAATTTTTAAGGAATAAATCAAAGTGTTTAATCCTCAGTTGTAGACATATAACAAGTCATCAAATCATCAAAAAGAAAACTGGTTTTAGGTCACATTTAGAATTAATTAGTGGATTTGATGTTTGCATCAATTCTTATTTGGTTTTTTTCTTCAGTTTCTTATTTAATTTGTGGGGGGTAAAAATAAATTGTAATTCGAGGGTTTTTTTTTATATAATTCTTTAAAATTGACAATAGTTCGAGTATCGGTCTCTTTTATTGTATATTTGGTTCTTGATTATACTTTCTCTCTATTGTAAAAGAGATGCGTGTAATCATCTGTTATAATTCAATTTTACACTAGTAAGTAATAAATCGAATGAACTTACTTTTTATTTAATTTTTCGCAATAATACGAAATAGGAGTTTAATGCACTTATTTTTTTAGTGGATATTATGCATAATTGATTCCACTATATGTGTCTTTGTTGCTTACCATTTAATCTGTGGAATTTTTGAAACATAGACTATGGGGCCTGAACCTTTTTATAGATCTAGATTAGGGGAAATGAAGACATGCTATATTTTCTGCATATTATAGTATTAAAGTCTTCCATTAGTGTGATCTTATCATGTTGTACAAATGCCAAGTGAGTGGCTTGCGACGTTACACAATATTAATTATTATTTTCTAATCTCCCAAATATATCCGGTACTCAATTTGGTTATTGAATTTTTTTTTTTTTTAACATAGGAACTCGCAACCACTATTCGTGAGTATGCACTAGATAAAACTTTGTTCCATGTGCAATAATTTGCAAACCATACATAAGAGATAAATCGCACTAGGCAATTTCGATCCGACGGACTCGATCGAGAAAGTATTGACAGGGGACGTTAATTTATTTTGTTTTTGTACGGACAAAAGTTGTTCTTTTGAGTTGAGCCCATACAACTAGACAAACTCAAGAATTGTCTCATTTTGTTTTTTTGCACTTGAATTGTACTACTATAAAATTCAATTCTCTGAGATACATTTCCAACATACTCCAATTTTCATTAGATATATGTCCAACATACGGAGTATTAAAATTTTATTTTAAATGATCAGTTTTGTTAATAGAAATAATTCGAATCCTTAATTTTCAAATTGAAGTAATATGCGATTTGGGAATATCAATCTTTTAAAATATGTAGCTGCTCATTTAAGCTTTATGAAATTTGATACCCTATTTTAAAATGTCTATTTTGTTTCGATACCACAAAATGTTATTTTTCGTATCGAAATGTTGTGGGATTTCTACCCTTAACATGTATATAAATTATCAATATCCCTACTGATATATTGATCATAAATCATCTATATATCAAAATTTATTAGAAATCTTAGCCCCTGTTTGAAACTCATTTTTGAAGAGAATAGAAATTTTGGAATAGTGGTTGATGTGAGAATTTGTAGTGGAAAATTGATAAAAAAAATTTGATTTGTGTGTAATATTATTTTATTTGAAGAATATGTGATTGAAATGAAGAATGAGAATGAGAAATTAATGGGTGTCAATGTGAAAAGAGAAAATTGTTTCATTTGTTGGGACCATTAGCATTAAGCAGCAGTCCACAGTAAATAACGAAAATATCCCTTTTCAGAAGTTGGGAAATAAGAGCCTGTTTGACAATTTTAGTAGAGAAAACGAGTTTTGAATAGTGTTTTTTAGGAGAATGTGTGATTAGAAATTAGGAAAATATTTTTAGTATACGTGTAGAATATTTTATTGTGTAAATATACGATTGAAAATGATTCTATAACAAATTATAAAATAAATTAAAAAGTGTCAAACATGTACTAAATCTTCTTGTGAAATTGAAGAGCGTGATGAAATAATAATCACAAGTACAAATAGAAAAATCCGTATACGTAATTATATACACGTAGAGATGCATAAGTCCTTATTTGGTACACATTAAGATTTTCATTCACATTCCTCAACTCATTTTCAATCACACATTTTTCAATAAAATAATATTTTTCATCACATCAATAAATTTTTCCTTCTTTTTCAACCACACATTCTCCATCAATCTACTATTTCAAAATACATTCTTCCAAAATAATGTGGTTCAAACACATCCTAAGTCCCTGTTTGGTAGGCACTAAAATTTTCGTTCTCATTTTTCTACTCATTTTCAACAATACATTTTTCAATAAAAAAAAATATTTTTCATTACATCAATAATTTTTCCTTCTTTTTCAACAACATATTCTCTATCACATCAACCAAAAAAATGTATTCTTGGGGCAAAAATGTGAATCGAACAGGGGCCAAATTTATCTTTTTCTTATACAGTGGTGAAAGCCTTGATGGGAATCATGGGTGGATGGTGGACCCACATGATGTCAGGTGACCCCACAAATTTTATTTTATTTTTTCTCAAGTGCTAGTTTCTTGTTTACGCTCAATTAATGTCCCTGTTGTTAGTTTATGTGATTATCCGTTTTTAACTGAAATGAATTAATAAGTTTTGACTTTAAAAATTCTTCAAATATAAAGTGTTGAAGAAATAGAAAGAAAAGGGTTTCAAACATAGAAGATAATAAGGGTAAAAAAACCAGTTTACCCGTCCGTTCTTCATGGTCAGATGGTTGGGTCGACGATTTTACTAACGACCATGAATCTGTTTGAAATAGTATACACGCACATGATTTTTTTCTCGTTTTTGCTTTAAAAAAAAATTACAGATCTATTTAAGAAATGTAAAAATTTATCTGCCAATGTCAAAATAAGATTTAACGATTAAAATGATGTATACTAATTTAACGAAAATGAAATTCGTGGAAATAACTCTAATTTTGATGATACAATTGTTGGTACATATTAAAATTTTCATTTTCATTTTTTCACTTATTTTTAACTACACATTCTTCAATAAAATAATATTTTTTATTACATCAATAATTTTTTTTTTTTTTACTATTTTAAAATACATTTTTTTTAAAATAATGTGGCTCAAACACACCATCAATAGAGAGGAGGTGGGTGGATTGGGGGGTCTGGCGGCGGGAATCTTTGTACGCCGCGTGCCTCATAGAGAAGCCACCAAAAGTGGTCCCCAAAAGTAAGAGTTCCCACGTGTACAAATATTATAATAAAATAATATTATTTTTTATTAGGCTTCCTTCACTTAGAGCCGCAACACTTGAAACAAATCCATCCTATAAAATTCTGTGACAGCCACGTAACTCTATCATCTGGCGACTATGGTTTGCTTAATTACGTGAGGATTAGTTTAAGGAACACAATTAGGACATGTTTGGATTCAGTTTAAACTTTTTTTCCATTGTTCTGTTAAATTAAATCTCTCGATTCCGAGTTCTGTTTCCATCATTAAAAATGGTATAGTCATTAAATTAGATCTCAATGAATTTCGATTTCTGTCTCCGTCAATAGATTGGGTCAACGACTAGAAATTAATGAAAATTAGGGAAACAGTTGAATTATACACGGAAAAGAATGTATGTATCTACAATGTACCTACCTACCAATTAATGTAGAGTACAACTGGATTCCACCGAAATATCGAAGACTGAATTTCTTTCAGCCACGTTGAGTTTTTCCTGATCCTCTGCGGTGGGGGTAGCTGGATGTACAAGTTTCAAATATTTGATCTACAATGGGAACTTTTGAATAGTGCCACGTGGTGGTTGATTATCGATGTTGCTTCTATTAAGTGGGACCCATAAATGTGATTTGAGAGATGATTGATTTGGCATCTGAAAGGTTGCTGTCAATCAAATCTATTTTGGTAACTAGAAAAGGTGGGGTTGGAATGATCCCAAGGGGCCACACGAATAGCAAATGTACTGTTTATATTTTTTTTTAAAAAAAAGTTGAAACCCAACTTGAAGGTCTCATCCCGGCTCTATAACATCATAGAGTAAGTAAATCGCGGGATGTATCTCAGTAGATCATGGTACAAGAACTGTCATACTTGTACCCATAAAGAGTCCAATTATAAACATTATTAGAGGCAGGAATCGAACTCTCACACTACGACTATTAACTCAGCTGAAACTAGCTCACTTCTGTCATTTGTACCACTGAGCTATATCTGATGGGCAATGTACAGTTTATATTGTGGGGTTGTGCCGTGGTTCAACCCAAATCATGTCGAGTCGAGTTTGCAAGGAAAAATATTGTTTCGGTTCGATTTGACGGATTGCTAGTCTTTGTTGACGAAATTTTTTAAGTTTTATTTTTACACGAAAATATGACTAGAGGGACCCGTTTAATAGAAGGTGGTAGAGAAACTGAGAAAGTATTGTAAAAGTAGATATATTGACATTTTTGTTAGCCCATAAATCTACATCTTAACTTCTAAGAAATTATTGAGTACGTAGTACTGAATAACGATAAATAGAATAACAAACTAAAGTAATCAATTTTATAGAGAAAATAAGTTTGCTATTTCATTCTATATTAACTATAATTAATGTTGACTTTCTTGATTACTTGCAATTAGGGATGATGTTTTTAATAGGATAATGTTTTAAGAAAAAGATTGAGAAGTTGATGTGATGAATACATATCGATGAAGATTACTCCAATGTTCACTTTGCAAAGCTAACTCGTGTCCTACTATTAGTAGGAATTCTAGTACATATCAAGTTTTTTTTTTTTTAGGTAGTTAAATATTTGAGTTGCATGTAAACTATTCCCTAAAAATTCGTGAATCAATTGTGTTTTCTCAAGTCAATACTAGGAAGAGAAATTGGAATTAGCTATCTGCGTCAAGACATTTTTATGGTATCTTGAACCTGAACCTAGTATGCACACGTTGATAATTTTGTTCGATTATTTATTTATTTATTTTGATAATGCCTCGACTTTAGAGTTAAAGATTCAACGTATATAGACTATTATATCTATATGTAGAAGTCTTAATTAGGTATACGTGGAGGACATTGCACCAAATAAGGAGATCAAGATTGTTTTTTATTTTCCTTATTGTGTGAAATTGCAAAATGAGTCAACCAAGTTCAAGGATTTTCACTTGATGGAGATATTCTAAAAACTGACCTAATTCATCTGTTTGGGTCTTCTCAATATGTGTAGTCTTGGCACAATCCCACAATTTGGGTTAGACACTTTGGACAAGAAAAACATAAATTGGTTAAGAGTTTTCACTTAGTTTTGATCATATTGACTGATTTCTCCGTTCTTATACTTGAAATATATATTTTAAGGGATTTGTTTAAAATGATTCATTTATTGAAATCGTAAATTCTAATTTTATACTATCAAGAGCAATAAAATGAAAGAAAATAACAATATATAGAGGTTTGCTTCAATGTGAGACTACTCACTTCTTCGTCACCACAGAATTTACTATAATGAAAAAAACTTTTACAAAAGCAAAATCACACACAATAGTTTCTCTAATCTCTGTTATTTGATGATCATATAAAATCTGAACGACAACTCTCTATTTATAAGAAAAATTAGCAGCAATAATTAAGTTCTACAACTTAACATCATAGTATCGTGATTCTTAAAAGTTTATGTTTTTGGCATTCCAAAAATCGAGTATACACTAGGTTTCCGTTTTTCAGGCCACCTCCACTTTCACGCAAAGTTAAAGCTTGTATTAGGGTGAGTTTCGTAAAAGACACAAACGCCGGAGAGAATTCTACAAAAAAAGAACGGTGAATTGGCAGAAGATAAAGACCGACTCTCTATTCCAATTACGGCATGCGGGTTCAAACGTGTTTCAGAGTGTTATAAGATCAAATTCATGCGATTAGTTCCATTCTCAATTTTGTAGAGATAAAGAAAGGAGAATTTTTGCTACCATTCTACTATGGCGCCTAACCTTAACTTGTACACATTAAGTCTACACAAATTTTAGCTCTTAACCACGCAAAATTCGGAAATAATTAATTGCTTATATTTTTCAATAGAAGTTTGGTTGGTAACATTTAATCTAAGCAAAGTTTGACATACAATTACGAATAATATAAATAGTTTGGGGCTGCATTCATTGACTTCTCATCGAACAATTGGTCAACTATACATGCTTTCTTCACTGAAATCGTAAACTCAATTTAATTTTCTAATGCGATTTTGCTTAATTAATCCTAGAAGTTCTTAACAAAAATAAGTCAAAGTCGTGTTTGCATTCCAAAGCCTCCCCACGTACTAATAATAAGAGTCAAAAGGCTAAAAAACTTCTTGTTTAATTTTACAGTCAACAGTTTCAATTAGTGGATGGTTCAACAACACGATCAGGAAAATGGAAATAAATATTTAGGAAAGATTTCACTTTGGGTCCTTGATCTATTAATTCTATAATAAGTTGGTCATCAACCTTTAAAACGAGCTAGTATTTGCCACAGCTTTGGCTATAATTACATAATCAGTCATCAAGGACGTGAACGACCCAAATTTCTAAATCAAAATGCATTCCTCTTCATAAAAGTTCTAATTTGATTCAACCCAACTACTTTGATGTTCAGCGATGAGGAAGAATAGATCGTATTGGAGCTGTGTAAGCCCAGTGCATATTGCTAGTTCGACAAAAGGTTCAATTTTATGAAAATATTAAAAACCATGAATGTTAGTGCCCAATAATTCGTATTGGTCTTTATATCTATAAGAGTCACGTGATGCACGAATGTTTCTTTTATCGGCCGATTCCCCTTTCGTCATAAGGCGTAGGGCACTCTTGGAAAGTCAAATCAGTCTATTAAGTGAAGGTGCGGAAAGAGTAAAGAATATTTCGTTTTTTTTAATCATTAGAGATAATAAAAACAATGAAAGAACGAGACCATCTAGAGGTCAGTGACAAACTTGCTGCACGAACAACAAATTACAAAATAATACTACAATTTTTCTTAATAATTACAAAATACATAATTAGCCCCCAATTTGTTTAAGCTAGAAATCCTATTTTCATTAGAACTCGATAAAAATCAATAAAATGTGTGACTGAAAAGTTGATAAAAGTTATGGGAATATTTGAAAATGAGTTTGTTGAAAAATAAATTTTAAAAATTAAGACCAAACTAGGACTTAGGGCGTGTTCGGTTGAGATTAAAATCGGATTAAAATTGAAAGATTAGCAGTTATTATTGATTTTTATTAGACAGTGAGATCCAATAACGATAATATTTTCAATTTTAATTGAATTTTAAATACGACCGAACACGCCATTAATTTAAAGGTATAGTGCTCGAGTAACTTACGTCATAGTTGTATAAATCTGATGTAACGAAATCAACAATTTATTTTTAATTCGAAAGACAAGCAGCCTAATCCCTCGGGTCAATTAGAGATTAATTATACATAATTAGACAAAAAAAACA
>CAIGRQ010238329.1:0-12274 GCA_903798375.1 Fraxinus sp. D2006-0159 | reverse complement strand
TAGAAATACCAGTTATTTGTGGGCTAATTGGCACATGTACATAATATGTTCTACCAGTAAATACAATTTCAAATTTCCAATGAAATTATCAATTTTTATGCAATTTCAAAATTTGTTCATAAGGTGCATTTTCAATTTTGTCAATCTGTTTGCATAAATTGTTGTAAAAAAAAAAAAAAAAAAACCTACAGCAACGTTTGCCAAACGTTGTCGAAGACTTTCAGAAACGTTGTCGCATCTCTCTACTTTACGACAACACCTCGATTTGCAACACACGTCCAAACATTGTCGTATGCTGTTTTTGTTGTAGTGTTTATCTTTACTTAAAAACAAAAGTAAACCTACATACTATATCTCGATCTACTAATTATTTTTGAGTAGCATCTACACAAGTATATATTTCAAGTTTACAGAAAGTATAAAAAATGGGGATGTTATAACTAGTGAAAAGACGCAATTGTAATATTGTTTGTACCTATTTATCATTTTTGCTATCAACATTGAATGTCCAGGCTGAAGGTGGAGCATACCTAGAGGCAAATTTCTTATAGGATTCGTTGTGTCAATACCTTTATCAAAGTTTTTAGCATAACTCAATGGACGTCTGTAACTAAATTTTCCATGTGGGGACTTGTTATCTGTTTGTGTTTTCGAAATCTTTTGCTTGCTAAGTTCGCATCATGAAACCTCAGTTGTTAGTAAATCAGAACTCAGTGATTTCTTTAACTTAAAATAAACTTACCAAACCTACCAACAATAGAATGGAAAGTAAATGGAAAATTGGACAGAATAACGCCAAAGAATAAGATGCAAATGATCGAGGCAAAAGTTGAACTCTTTGCCATTAAGTAGATTTGCCCCACACGGGTCCTTACGGATTATGGCAATAAACACCCAAGATACAACGATCTACTTTTTGTATTTGTAGTACTTCAAAACACAAGAACAATGAACCAAATGATGCTTTTGTAATCCTCTTCGAATGAGAATTTTGCCAAGAAAATGATGTGTTTATGTTAGGTTATAATTTCATAAGATAGGAGTGAATGAAAACGACACCCATGGGTCTTATTTATAGATGTAGAAGGGTTGCAAACCGGAGAGACAACCCAATTTCAACTTGTTTCACGAAAAGTTGCCTAGTTTCACCATCGTTTGCATGTCGCTCGCCTTCTGCTCGAGAGATAATTTTAGAGACGTTGCCGCTCGCCTGGCACTAGAATGTCGATCGAGTGACGGCCCCATATGGGAAATTCGATTTTTTCCTATGTTAAAATCGTGTTTTCCAACCCTACTTCATTCACTAGTTTCTCATTCATCCGAAAATAGTTTTCTACTTCCAAATATACTAAATTTATCTACTCGATGAATAGAACGTGATCAACCCATTTCTAGTCAAATTCGAGATACGGGACCTATCCAGATATTTAGTCAAAATTTGATCAAAAAAACAACTTTTTATAACTATTTTCCAACAATCTCTCATATGAATGGAAATTACTAACATGCAAATGAAATGCAAATTCTAACAAAAAAATGAGTATAGACGACAAACTATAGCATCATGAGAGATGAGTTTTGGCTTTGAACCTTCCTTAGTAGAATACAATCGAATTTACTAAGTTAATCAGTGAACCGATGTTTGGAACTGTTCAACCGTTCATGTAAATCAAAACATCTGTACCAATATCATAACCTGTCTAAAAACTTCGACTCTCATAGCCCTGAACAACTCATTGATTTCATAAGTGTTTTAAGAGAATTTAAGCCTCATTTCTCGTAGAAGCAGTCCTACTTCACACTTACATAGGTATTTTCCTATAGTATCATATCATACTTCTCTTGGCTACTTCCAATATATATGAATATTAAAAGTATAACTTATCCTTGTACACTTAAGAATTTAACTTTTAATTCTATAGGAATAAAATAAGTGCTCTTCCAAATCGTTCATAGCTTAGTTGTCTCATTGAACTAAAATCTTGGGATATCCAATCAATAAGGTTGTGTTACCGCTATGGTGATTCTATTCAATAGGCTTTAAACTCATTCCCATAAAAAGATGGTACATTTGATCTCTCGGTAATCTTTTCGTTAAAGGATCCGCTACATTTTTCTTTGATTTAACATAATTAACTGAAATTATAAAATTTGATATTAGTTGTTTAATGATATTATGTCTCTGACGAATATGTCATGATTTGCCATTATACATACTTTTTTGTGCCCTAGCAATCACCGACCGACTATCACAATGTATGTTAATAGTAGGTACCGACTTTTCTCATCATGGAATATCCTCAAAAAAATTATGAAGCCATTATGCTTCTTCTCCATTTTTATCTAAGGCAATAAACTCAGATTTCATCGTGGATCAAGCTATAAAATTTTGCTTAGAAGATTTACAGGACACAACTCTGACTCCAATGGTAAAAATTTAACCACTTGTAGACTTTAAATCTTTTGTATCAGATATTCAATTTGCATCGATATTTCCTTCTAACACCACATGATATCCAGAATAATGTAATTCATAGTCTATCGTATGTCTTAAGTATTTAAGAACCATCGTTAATGCCTTCCAATGGCCATTACCTGGATTACTTGTAAATCTACTTAATTTGTTGACCGCATATGCTATATTCGGACGCGTGCATTTAGTGATATACATCAAACTCCCTATAATGCATACATATTCCAACTAAGATACTAGTTCACCAATATTTTTGGGTAAGTGTAGACTTAGGTCTACTAGTGTTTTAATAAGATTATCATCATACGTCTTAAATTTCTTAAGTACAGCCTTAACATAATAAGATTGAGACAATGACAATCCTTCAAGAGTCTTAGAGATTTTAATCCATAGTATAACATCAACAACTCCTATATCTTTCATATCGAAATACTTTATCAACATTTTTCTTGATTGCAGTAATAACTTTATTATTAATGTATAAACAAACAATCGCATATTCATTAGGCGTGCTTTGGATGTAGACACATTTGTCACATTCATTTATTTTAAAGTCATTTGACAACATAGTTTTGTCAAATTTCACATGCCATTGCTTCAATGTATGTTTCGATCCCTACAACGACTTAACAAGTTTGCATACATTTTTCTCATTTTCAGGAGCCACAAACTCTTCAGGTTGTTCCATATATATTTTTTCTTCCAATTCATAATTTAAAAAGGCTATATTTAAATCTATTTGATGTATTTAGAGATTGTGTGATGCCTTGCAATCAATACTTGAATCGACGTGATCCTTGTAACTAGTGAATATGTATCGAAGAAGTCTAGACCTTCTTTTTGTTTATATCATTTGGCTACTAATCTAGCCTTATACTTGTCTATTGATTCATCAGATTTTCATTTCTTTTTGAAGATCCATTTGCAACCTAAAGCATTATTTTTTGGTGGAAGTTCAATCAATTCCCAAATATGATTTTGCATAATGGATTCGATTTCATTATTAACAGCTTCTTTTCAAAAAGGAGCTCCGGGAGTGGACATTGCTTTGATAATTGTCCTTGGATTATTTTCTAGCAAGTATGTTAGAAAATCTGGGCCAAACGCCTTAGAGATCATTTGCCTCTTATTGTGTCTTGGTTCTTCATCTATTTGATGATCTCCATTTGCAGTATCGTAAGTTCATTTTTGTGGACTTATTTATTTTTCTTTATATGGAAAGATGTCTTCAAAAAATACAACATTCCTTGATTCCATGGTCTTACGTACATGTGCATCAAGTGTTTCTGATTTATGAACCAAAAATCGATATGCACTACTATTGTTTGCATATCCAATAAAGACACAATATATTATATTTGGTCTAATACTAACCTGTTTATGTTTAGGTTTATGTACTTTTGCTAAGTATCCCCACACTTTTAAATATTTGTAACAAGGTTTTCGACATTTACATAACTCATAAAGTGTTTCGACTTTACTTTTGTATGGTATTTTATTAAGGATGTGATTTGCAGAATGTATAACATCCCCCACAAATTTTGAGGTAAATCCAAACTTTTCAACATTGCATTCACCATTTTCCTAAGTGTTCGATTCTTGCGTTCACCTACACCATTAGATTGATGCATTCCTTACTTCGTTTTGTGAACTTACTTCTCTTTCTTTACAAAGAAAGACGTCTTCAAAGAATGCAACATTCTTTTAATTTTCGATGATCGTTCCTACATGTACATCAAGTATTTCTGATTTATGAACAGGAAATCGATATGCACTACTATTGTTTGCATATCCAATAAAGACACAATCTATTGTCTTAAGTTCAATCTTTGCCCGTTTAGGCTTAGGTATATGTACTTTTGCTAAACCCCAACACTTTTAAATATTTGTAGGAAGGTTTTCAACATTTTCATAACGCATAAGGTGTTTCGACTTTACTTTTATGTGTTATTTTATTAAGGATGTGATTTACAGAAAGTATAGCTTCTCCCCACAAATTTGCAGGCAAGCTCGAACTTATCAATATTGCATTTACCATTTCCTAAAGCGTTCGATTTTTATGTTCAACAACACTGTTAGGTTGGGGTGAGTATGGTGCCTTTGTTTGATGAATAATTTCAGATTCTGAATAGAATTCTTCAAATGGCACAACATATTTTTCACCTTGATCACTATGAATCATTTTTATTCGTTTTCCAAGTTAATTTTCAACTTTATTTTTATGGTGTTTTAACACTTTCAAAGTTTCATCTTTGCTTTTCAACAAGTATAATGAATGTGATGAAATACTTTTTACCATCTTTTGTTTGAACAAGTTTTAAGTCTCATATGTCATTACGAATAAGTTCTAAAGGTATTGTATTTCTTTCAATTGAATGAAACGGAGTTTTGGCCAACTTAACCTTTACACATATCTCGCATTTTCCATTTGTATTGAAATGCATATTTGGTAGTAAACTTAAACTCATTAGTTTGATTTTTGAATTAAAGTTTGCATGTCCTAATATATGATGCCATAAATTAGATGACTTAAGAATATAAGCAGAATAAGATATTTTATTCTTCTAATTACTCGGTACAATAGTATGGACATTCATCTTGAATAGTCCATCGCTTACATAACTTTTGCCTACATATACATTATTTTTGGTAACTACAAATTTATTAGGTACAAAGTCTAGTTTGAATTCAGTCTTGCTAAGTAAAGAACTCGACATTAAGTTCTTGCGAATATCCGGCATGTGAAGTACATTGTTAAGGCTAAGTTCCTTGCTCGAAGTCACTTTTAACACCACTTTGCCTTTCCTTCAGCATTTGAGCTTGAAGAGTTCCCCATGAATAATTTCTCACAATTAGTGTGAGAGTAGGATGCAAAGATTTCTTTATCAGCACAAATGTGATGGGTGCACCCATATCAACCCACCATTCCATGGGATTCTCAATATTGTAGCATTCAAGCACAACTGTCGACAAGTTACCATTAAACAATGCATCAGATACGGTGATATTTACTTGGGCTTTTTTTTTTCATCTGCGACATTCAATAGAGCGATGTCCAGGCTTTCTACAATTGTAGCAATTTCCCTTGAGCTTCTTTGCCTTCTTGTTATTTCTTTGCTTGAAGGATTTGACAAAATCCTTTATCTTTTTCTTTCTTTTATTGGTTTCTACCACATTTGCCTTTGCTTGTGGTGTATGACTTCCATTACGCTTGTTCGACTTTCTGTTATCCTCTTCAATCCTCAATCGGACGATGAGTTCTTCAATGTTCATCTCCTTACACTTGTGCTGGAAGTAATTCTTGAAGTCTTTCTACATGTGTGGAAGCTTCTCGATGATTGCTGTTACTTGAAATGATTCACTTAGAGAGACATGTTCTTGGCATGAATGTCAAGAACAAGAATATGCAATTCTTGTACTTGATTGATGATCGTTTTCGAATATACCATATTGTAATCCAAAAATTTCCCAACAATGAACTTCTTTGTTCCGCATTTTCAATTTTATATTTATTCTCCAAGGTTTCCCAAATCTCATTTGCAGATTTCATGAAACTGTATACATTGTACAATGTGTTGTTCAAACCATTCAGAATGTAATTTTTGCATAGAAATTCTGAATGTTTCCAAGCATCTAACGCTATCAACGTTGTCTTATTGTTGTTTCTGTCTTGTACGGTGGGAGGATTTTCATTTGAGAACTTTGCCAAGTTGTTGTAAGATAAAATAACATTTTCTGTTTCCATCTCTTAAAATCAACCCCCACTAAACTTTTTCGATTTATTTTTGTGTGGAATAGAGGTTGGATGAACGATAGGAGGGGGAACCGCAATCAGATGAATCACAACGGAAGGAACCAAGTTTGGAGGAACTACTTCTGAAGTACCAACATTCGAAGTAACTAAATCTGAAGTAACATCGGTGTCATTGTTAACAGTAGTCATTTCTACCACAAACTGAAGTTTAACCAAGCCAAGATTAGAATCCAAGGAGTACAAAAGTTAAACCGAAATGAAATTAGTTTAATCGAGTTAAATAGGAATTTGTAAAGATATTACTCAACAATACAAAATTCAGATTAAGATTGTTGGTTGTAAATCGGAAATGAGTGATTTTTTTAACTTAAAATAAACTCACCAAACCTACCAACAATAGAATGGAAGTAAATGGAAAATTGGATAGAATAACGCCAAGTAATGAGATGCAAATGATCGAGGCAAGAATTGAACTCTTTATACTTAAGTCGAATTTGTCCCGCATAGGTGCTTATGAATTATGGCAATAAACTCCCAAGATATAACAATCTACTTCTTGTGTTTGCAGCACTTCAAAACACAAGAACAACAAACAAAATGATGCTTTTGTACTAATCTTCAAATGAAAAATGAAACAAGGTTTTGATGCAGAATTTTGGCAAGAAAATGATGTTGTTTATGTTATGTTATGGTTGCACAAAATAGGAGTGAATGAAAACAATACCAATATGTCTTATATATAGATTAAGGGTTGCAAATCGGAGAGACAAAACTCAAAGTCAACTTTTTTCATGAAAAGTTGTCTAGGCTCACTGTTGCTCGCCTACCGCTCGAACGATAGTTTTAGATACTTTGTTGCTCACCTAGCGCAAGGCTATTGCTCGAGCGACAAAGTCTCTGAAACTATTGCTCAAGCGACGGTCTCATATGGGAAATTCGATTTGTACTAAGTTAAAATCGTGTTTTCCAACCCCACTTTGTTCACTAATTCATCAGTCATCTGGAAATATTTTTCTACGTTCAAATATACCAAGTGTATCTACTCGACGAGTAGAACATGATTGACCCATTTCTCGCCAAATTCGAGGTGTGAGACCTATCCAAATATTTGGTCAAATTTTGATAAAAATCAACTTTTTATAACTATTTCCTAACAACTTCATACCTTTCTTCTTCTTTTTCTTGATTTTCAGAAGTTGAAATATCTTTCTCTATATCTTCACGCATTTCTAGTTTTTTATTCTTAATTCCTTTCATGACATTATTCTCTCAACAGTTGCTTGAACTTTTTACATATAAAGAAAATTCCAAATTTTAAGTGTAAAGATAAATAAAAAGCTCCACTAGCATGGGGGTATAAATGTTGTTTTCTATATCGAGCAATAATTTTATAATTAATTATATATATTTTTTGACACAATATGTAGGGGTTTATTCAATTGGGACTTTTGAAAACTTTGATGAATTTTTTTAAAGTGAAGACTTTTGTAGATTTCGTAGATTTTTTAAAATTTTTTATGAAATTAGTGGAAGTCTTTTGTAAGCTTATAAACTTTCATTCTAAAACTTTTAGAAACTTTTGTAGAATTCAAATTTTTTTTTGAAAACTTTCATTTGATATAGAAATTATGTGAATTTAGTACAATATTGTGAAATTATTACATACGAGGTTGTGGTTCTCACAATTCTCCATCTCCTTCCTTTTCCTTTTCCCCCATAAGGTTCTCACAATTCTCCATCTCCTTCCTTTTCCCCCATAAAATAAAAAAAGATTTTAAAATAAATAAAAACTTAAGACCTTAATTAAATAAATAATAATATTTATACTTATAAAAAATAAATTTAATATTCAGTATTATTAATATAATATACTTTTAAAGAACAAATAAAAAAATATATATTTAAAATTAATTATTAATTAATCTATATAAAATTTTATAATTTAATTAAAAATAGATATTTCTCAAAAAGAAATGAAAAAAGAAAAAAAAAAAGTTATAAAAATATAATTTAATTTTTTCCATAGAAAATAGAAATAAACAATAAGAGAGAGAAAAATACAAACTAATACAATCAATAGAAAATTCTTTTTTAATCATAACTCTAATGTTTGTAGAAGGAAAAATGAAAGAGAAATATTGAAAAATATACATATTAATTTCTTTTTTTTTTTCTTTTTTTTTTTTTTTGTAAAAGTACCCCGAAATCTTGTGATTAATTAATGAGAGACAAATTTTGAGATTTTATTTGAGTACTTTCTGCTTAAAAGTTAGTATCATGGAAACTTTTATAAAAGTCTCTAAAAGTCATAAAAATTTGAATACCCCTAAACTTATAAAAACTTTTTAGAAGTTTTAATTCAATACACCATAATTTTTAGAGACTTTTTAAAAGTTTTTAAAAGTCACAATTGAATACACTAATACTTTTAAAGAGCCTTCAAAAGTCTACATTGAATACTCCTAAACTTTTTAAATTCCAAAAAATCATTAAAAGTTTCAATTGAATACACCCCGGTAGTTTCTTTATTTAAACCCTTGAAATGAAAGTGAATGTCAATAAGAACTATGTAGAAGTTATCTTGTTATCAGGTTTTTATCATATTGGTGGCCATATTTGCAATTATTCTTATTAATTGGATTAATCTTTTTGCTGAACTACTCCTTCGTCTCTGGGATTTCTTCTAGGATAACAGGACCTTTATTATGATTTGAAAATAAGGAAAAATAAACTAAAACTTTACAAACTAAGAAAACATAAATACTTGGAAATTTCGGAGGAAAAAGTGGTTGTGATCGCTTAATTGTCGCTTAATTAATTTCTCCACAAGCTAATTAACAAATTATTCAATTACAATGTTAGACCTAATTTTCCAAATTTAATTAATTACCTTTCTCGAGCGAAATTAACTTTAATTGATTAGTTTAACTTACTATATTTCTATGTCGATTAAAATCAAATAACAGTACTAAATATTTGTGAAAATAGCTTAATGGGTTACATAGGGTTATGGGTATATCTCTATCCCCCACAAGAACCCAGGGTATTTATTATTTGACCTAAAATTTACATTCTCTCGAACGATTTACAAATTACTAAACTTAATCATTTACTGGCCAAATAAATGAAAGACATTTAACACAATAATAAATATACATGAAAATAAGCATTTCAACATTAAAGAGCAAATGTTAAAATTAATTAGAGTAAGATCTAGCTACTACCTTAAATCCCAACACAAATAATTTAGCCCATTTTATATATTTGATAACAAAAGAAAATATTTATACTATGTATCACAAATAGAAGAAAATAATGAAGAAACAACAAGATTGTAAATAAAACCCTTGTTTGGTTGAATTCTTCAAGGTTGCAATTGACGAATCTTGAGTTCTCCAATTTCTTGATTGACTCTCCTTGTCGTGCTCTTGATGCCCCAAAAATGCCAAGAAATTAAAAAGGAAAAGAAAAGAAATGAATGAAGAAGAATGCCCAATTACGGTTGTTTTTTACGATTTACAACCTAGAGAAATTGCAGCTAAGTCCCAAAGTTTCAAAATGTTACCAAAACGGTCCCCCGAACCTTTTTATAATTAAAGGTGGTGCCTAGGCATCAAAGCTCTGCCAAAAAAAGAAAGAATTTGGTTTCATTTTGAATCTAAGTCCCCTAGATAATTGTACGCTAGTTCCATCAACTTTTATTTTGTATGATTTGGTCCTCAGATTTTGACTTCCATTTCGATCATGCCTTCCAAAAATTGCAACCCAGGTTTTTGAACTTTCTGACTTGTTCACGTTGGTCCCTAAATTCATGATTTTGCACAATTTGGTTCCCTTTTCCCTTCCTTTGTCTTTGTTCTATTTCAATTTGGGGTCTTAACCTACAAAAGCCAAAAATACATAATTGTGAATAAGAATTCGCTCAATTTAATCACTAGTTAGCTTATTTGGGTGTTAAATAAGTGTGTAAAAACACACATCACTTTTCAACCCCTTTTTAGTTGTGTAAATGGCTTTATTTATAAACAAGTTTGGGGACCTTTTAGTCAATATTATGAGTTGAAATGTTCTCATTATTATGTTGGAAGTCATGCCCAAGTCCAAGTTTCGATGTTCTTATTGTGATTTGTATTTTAGTAATATTTTTCATGCAATTCCTTGTGTTCACGCTTTGTTTTATAGCATTGACTTTTATGTTGATGGAGCCAGTGTTTATCATTAAAATTATGTCTATGTCTGAGGCATTCGATTTTCCATGTTCGCCATAGTTTGGACGAGGTCTTTGAATGTTCATTTGCCAAGTGCTTGAGGATCGACATCCCCTTGCTAGGGAGGGCTTCGACGGTTGAGGCTTACGTTTGCTTTGTTGCACTTTTGAGGTCGAGATACAGGTGCTTGATGACATGTTGGCATGCAATAGGGTCCTTTTGTAGCAGACATGGAGTCCAGATGGACAATAATTATTTTAGCATGTAAAATTAGTCCCCAAATCCGAGTTTCATATTCATGTGAAATGAATGATTTTAATGCTTTGTTGCTGTTAGGGCTGAATTTTTGAACTGTTGTTCGGATTTGATCTTAGCAATTCTTTGCCTACTTTTTTGAAGTATTATACTAGACGAAGGTTGAAGCAAAATAAGTAGATTTCTACTATGATTGAGGCCTTTATATTAAAAGAAGACTACATCCAATAACTGATATTTCGACTCCATAGGTATTTTGAGGCAATATATGTTAGAGAAATCCAATACTTGCAATTGTGACTGTGTTGATCAGAGATCCTTTGTCCTTGATATTCCATCTAGAAGTTTGACCCTATATATTTTTTCAAATTGGGGACATTTGCAAGTAAATAAATTTCCCTAGATAGTCTTTCAATTTGGGGCCATTACTAGGGGAAGAAATTCGAACTCAGTTACTCTTTCAGTCCAGAGCCATTTTTATGGGAATTCTTTCAATCCCATGATAATTTGATCACGGATAATCTTTCAGTCAGAGCCGGACCTGAGGAGAGACCCAAGAGGCCGCCGCCTCAAGCCCAGAAATTTTAAGGGCCCATTTTTTTATTTATTTATTTTTTTTTAAAATTTGACCAACACACGACTTCACTTCCCTCATCATTGATTCCCTGCACCTGAGTTTCTACTACAACTACTTTCCTCCATTGGTCCGTGACCGCCAGTCCACCTCGACTCCTCCACCTTCAGTTCAACCCTTGCTGCCCTTCGGCCTCTTTCCTGCGACTTCCCTCATCCCCGCGCCTGAGTTTCTACTACAGTTCTAACTTCTACTTTCTTCCACTACTCCGCGAGTCCGCGACCGCCAGTCCGCCTCCACCTTCAAGTCAGCCCTTCCTTCCTCTCCTCCCGTCTGACGTCCGCTGTGGGCCCATAAGGCGCGAGAAGTAATAGAAAACCTTGACTCACGGACTTACGGTGATTGACTAATTTCTTCAGACTTCAGTTATTCTCCTCCTCGAATCTCGATTGACGTCATTTCAATCTTTGATTTACAGGTTAAGATAGAGTAGCTGGAGCCGTACATTTTCATTTGAAGCTTGATTTATAAGAATAATCAATTTTCTTGAGGGGTATCCGAGTATGTTTCTTAATTCCATAAGAGCTTTTTGTTTCCAACTTTACTAGTTTTGTATAAATTGACTAATTTACTTATTTTGTTTTGCGATTGAGATTTGAGTATGGATATTGGATATTTAGATAATAGATTTGAGAATTTGAGTATGGATATTGGATATTGGATATTTGGACAATGAATTGAGAATTTGAGAATGGATATTGGATATTGGATATTTAGATGTATAAATTGAATCTGTGAATCTGGGATAGTGTGATTGAACTCTGGATTTGGATTTAAATGTATAAATTGAATCTGTGAATATCTGGATTTGGCGTGATGAAGTGTGAATTTGAATTGGGGTTTTAATTGTTATGTTCAATTTCAGTAACCGTTAGTTGTTGAGTGATTTGAGTCGAATACCATGGCGCCAAAATATGCATCTGAAGCTCAAAAAAAGAAGAAGAGAGAAA